>JAUELK010026180.1:0-13714 GCA_031471215.1 Gastropteron pacificum | reverse complement strand
AGAGAGAGAGAGAGAGAGAGAGAGAGGGAGAGAGAGAGAGAGAGAGAGAGAGAGAGAGAGAGAGAGAGAGAGAGAGACAGACAGAGACAAAGACAGAGACAGAGAGACAGAGATATATAGAGAGGGAGACAGAAAGAGACGGGGCTGAAGATATTGGCAATAATCAACAGGAGTAATAGTTGGTTGGGTTTTTCGCTCGATATTATTTGTTTCTGTCTAGCGTACCAAACCAAAGCCAAAGAAGACAAAGATCCAGGCAAATCTACCAGTATGCTTTCCAGGAGAATGCTAAATAATTAATTGTGTCTGTCATTCTAGTCTAGTGGCTGTAAAGAGCTTTGAGCTTGCTGAAGGGAGGGGGAATTATAAATTGTATCTACAATGTATTAATAAAAAATTCCAAGAAGGCTCATGGTAATTCCTCGCTATGTGCTACATTATGCTAACGTTTGATCATCTTTAGACAACTAGGGATAGCTGCATTTAAGTGTTAAATCAATATTTCCCCATAATATATATCCTGAGCATATCCACTTTCTCTGTAATAACAACATATTACACAATATCTTGAAATTGGCTCAATCTTGAAGCATTTATTTTATACACTCTCTTCATCCCTTCTTAAGGACATTTGCCTTAGTGTTATGAGTTTCGCTTCTCGCCGAAGCCAACACGCAGTCGACACAGAGCAGCGCCTATCGGCCATTATATTTTGGAGGGTACAAGGGGGATGTGATAGGGTTTCATTTAGAATTTTGCCCGGACAGCGACCATAACTGGCCAACTCTTCATCGACTTCAAACTACCAAGGGGTCTCTAACGTGTGCAACGTGCACACGGGACCTCCACGTTTATCGTACTTATCCGAGAAGACAAGTTGCTCGGTCCCACCTATCAAGGAGACCAGTGGCTGAAAACACACTCGATTGAACACCCACTTTGAGCTGGCACAGGGTGAGCTCGAACCTGCGACCCCCATTGTCGACAACTTGGTGTTTGCTGAACGCTCTACATACTGTGCTAACACTAGAAGGACACCACGGTCCACCAAAACCACAAAACCCACAAACCAATAGACACACTTTGGAGGAATGTTGAGTTGCTATATCTCTGATTAACGTCCACCCTCTGAAATGACACAATGTACTCAATTTGGTTAAATTTCGAAGCATTTAAAAGGTAGAAAAGGACATCAAGGGTAATAAAAACCGACATATTAATGTCTAGACTCTTCTAGTGAAAGCTCCCTGTTTGTCCATTGTCTGTCAATCCGTCTAATTCCCTTTACAACATATTTTGAAAACACTTCAAAACATCAAACGGTCTTTGTCTTTCACAGAAATATTCAAACTGTTTACTAAAACCATTCTTTTGTACGAACTGTTATTCTTCAAAACATTTGCATATGAAGCGACTTGTGTATGCAAAATAAAAACTTGTCTTTATGTAGGCTACATCTATTTTCAATCGAAAAAATGCCTCCATTGCAGGCTCATTTTTCAATGAGATTTGTGTGAAATGCGTCGTTTGAAATTCTTTTCCACGAGTGCTTTTGTTAATTTCCATCCTCTCTTTACAATCTTCTGTAATATATTAATATGGATATCAATATTAATGAAGCAGAAAATGCTTATAATATTGAACGGTAAAGAAACAGAAAACGCTACTCATAAAGAATACACAATGAATGTTCTTTGAAATGTTCATTTCCAAGTTAGCGCTCGCCCAAATGTTTCGTGAATGCTTTTGCCAATTTCTGTTTCTATTGCTAATGAAACAAACTTTCAATGCGAAAGAAACAAAAAAAACGCTACGCATAAACGAATCCTAATGTAAATTCTGCAAAATGTCAATTTCCAACATTGGTGCTCCCGTCTAAACGTCATGAAAATATTATTTTCGCTAAAAGCCTGCACCTAGTGTAATTGAGACGAAGCATTTCACATCAATCTCATTTCATTGAAATATGAAATCAATATAATCAAAGCCTGCCATGCAATGGAGCGATTTTCCATTGCCCATTTTTTAAATTGAAAATACTTGTAGCCTACATAAAGACAAGTTCGTAATTTGCATACACAAGTCGCTTAATATGCAAATATCTAGGAGAATAACAGTGCAAACAGAGGAGAGTTTTTTTGTAACACAGTGTATAAAAGCAAAGCTTGGTCGTAGGGAATATCAGCTTCAAAGTCCAGTGTGTGAAAAGCAAGATAGTGTATCACAACCTACCAGGTAAGTTACCTATGGTCGTCCAAAGTTCTCTTAAATCCCTGTATTGACAGGTGCTCTTTTACTATATATGCATAAGGTAGTTTTGTAAGTTATTTATATCCTACACGTTTTTTCTCACAGTTATCCGTTAAGCCAGATTGGATATTTAGCTGAATTCAAATCAAGGACTTTACAAATTACACATTTTCTTCAGGTCCACTGAGATTATTATTTTTTTCTTTGCCATTATGTGTCTCAAATTATAAAGCCATTTTCTTTCGTTATATTTTAAGAGGTGGACCTAGATCTAGTATCATGGAACAGTTAAAAACTGCCATCATCACCAACATAATCATCATCATCAGCAGCAGCAGCAGCAGCAGCAGCAGCAGCAGCAGCAGCAGCAGCAGCGGCATCCGTTTTTCACCCCAAGCAACACAATAAATTTACATAAACAATTTCTAAAATATTTAAATCAATATAATATGTACAAACATAAATATCTAAATAAATATAGCCTCACTCTATAACTGTCCACAGACATCTGAATGATGACGTCCACTGTAATGACCCTTGTGTTTATGTTGGTGTGTATACTGGCACTGGCCACTGCAGCGGTCAGTGATGATATGAATGCTGACCATCGTGCACGAAACATCCTGGACGGAAACTTCCCGTTCGACAATGGCCTACAACAAGGCATTGCTGCACGGGGATGGTGATAAGTGATAAGTGATAAGTGAAAAATGACAAGAATTGATACAATGTAATGGTGTATCTTTTTTTGAGGAATTAACCATAGCAGCTCTGTTCCTTTTCGTCTTGGTTGTATGTATACCTTGATAAGTGGACGTGGAGGGTGGATTGTGTATGTGTGTGTATGTGTGTGTGTGTGTGTGTGTGTGTGTGTGTGTTTGTGTGTGTGCGCGCGTGCGTGCGTGTGTGTGTATGTGTGTGTGTGTGTGTGTGTGTGTGTGTGTGTGTGTGTGTGTGTGTGTAGGAACGAATGCATGTGGGTGGGTGGATGTTTTAGTTTTATTTTTCTATCCATCCATCTTTGCCTCCATTGTGCATTCTCTCCAAGTGTTGATGTCATCCACCCATGTTGCTTGTGGTCTGCCTCTCTTGCGACTTCTTTCTACTTTTCCTTCAAGTATAATACATATATAATGTTTGCAAAATTATATTGATCGGTACCTAGTTATGCGTCCGAAATACTGCCGCTTTCTGCTCTGTACGTGTGACAGCAATGTCGATGTAACAGACAAGCGATGACTGTTTTTAGTCTGCCCGTAATTAGCAAGAGGAGAATATTTACAAATGTATGATATAAGTACGTTGGTGTGTACCTGTCAAAGGTTAGGAAAAGTTCTACAGAAAACAACCATAGATCCTTTAACAAAATATTTCCACAACACACATAGTTGTTTTAGTTTTAGTCACGAAACCAGGGAGCAGTGTCCAAAATGACACTATTACTATTACAAAGTAGATGCGTTTTGAGCCCACCTGCTGTGGTCAACCACCAGGGCTACAGAAAATTATGTGACATTCACCTGGTTCAGTCCTAAATCGTGGTTGCAACCATACACGTCTCAGCTTATCAATACATGGGCAGTATCAACTCAAAGACCGCACTGAACAGAGCAGTTGTCTGATCCGGTGAGGTCTTGTGACTCTATTACACAATTGCATGAACATGGGGCCACTCTATGTCCCTCCAATCTCAGGTAGCAAAGCTATGAATCGATTTGAATAGTGTCTAATCTAAGCTTAGTTCCTGATCGAAACAACCGTCCAGTCGTAATTATTGTCTACAGCAAATGGGAGATAAATCATCTTGAAATGACAGTGTATCTGAAGATGGAACAACAGTGTTGTTTCCCTTTGTCTTCATGAATTGTTGTTGTTTTTGTTGTTGTTGTTGTTGCTGCTGTTGTTGTTTAGAAAGAAAAGTAACTTCTTCTGCGTTTGGACTCCAAGAGTCTTTATGGTTTTGGATTTTGTTTGCATTTTGTTGCTGTTGTTGTTGGTATACCGATTTCGTGTTTTAAGTAACATAAGCAAAAGGCGTCCTGAATGGGGTTTGTGGGAAATTAGTGTTTTAGTTAGTGTTTATGTTATTGATCTCGTGGTCTAGTGGTCAGCGTTGTGGCCTCCCGAGTCAAGAGTCCTGGGTCCGAATTCCGGGCGTATAAACTCAATATTATTATGCATTTTCTTATCCAACACCACAATGTGAAAAAAGTACTTTGTCACGACTTTCTTCTTCCTTTAGAGGGAAAAGAAGTGCCCGACTATAGACAGTGAAATATCTTGTGTAAGTTTATTGGTGTGAGCGCCGAGTCGGCATACCAACCAGTACATATGTATTCGATGAGGTTGAATTGGCTATGAAATTTGTCAGGTCTGGGCTGTAAAGTGCTTTAAGCTTTGTGGAGAGTGAGGTAAAACGGTACATTTGTGTTATTTACTAGGTTATAAGTGCTAAATAATATACTTCGATTTGTGTGTGTGTGCTTTGGGAGAGGGGGCTCTTCTGTGGCAAAGACCATTCTTTAATTAGCACAAATGAGCGCATGCACCGTGGACACAGACTGATAAAGGCCTGGTTTGACGTTATCAAGATGTGGACCAGCCACATCCTTACCACTACCACCCTACTTTCATCCGTAACATAAGATTAGCGGATTAGCTCAGTCGGTAGCGTATCGGACTCGGGATCCAACGACCTCGGGTTCGAGCCCCGACTGGGCGGGGCGAGTTCCCTACTAAACCCTTGTGAAAGGTTTTTTACCACCATTTCCTCACCTCACCCGGGTGTAAACTGGTTACCCGGTTATAGGCATGTTTCTGCGTTCAATATTTGTGGTGTGTTATGCGCTGTATGCTTTAGTGATATATGTCCATGTACTAGTACTAGTAAAGCGCTTTGAGTTCTCCCGAGGAAAAACGCTATACAAATGCCATCTTTACTTTTATTTTTACAAGACTAAGAAGATCAATACATTGAGATCCCTGAGAGACCTGTAGTAGGGCCGCGTGGTGGCCGAACGTTTGTTTTACGTGTTTGGAATCCACGCCGGTGACCAGGTTTCAAATCCCTTTAATGTCAACTTCACTTGTTGTATTCAATGACTGATCCGCTCATCCCTAATGCTCTACAAAAACGATTACCGCCGATTGTGGGAGAAGCGCTTTAAAATAATTGTATTACATAATAGCGTATATCATTATTCTGTATACATTACTGTAATGAAAAGTAGTTGGTAGTCGTTAGTAGTTTTTACTACTCATCTTAGGCAAGTAGTAGTTTTGTCCGTAACTAACTGAAGTTAGCCTTTCCACCCGCCTCAAAAATGATCTTTCTTACACCCATCGTCTTGTACAAATGTTTATTCTGTCTCATTTGTCCGAATTATGGGATGTACCCGACAACAAAAATAAACTGAGCAGGGATTGATGTACATAATATGATTATGACATACATGTACATATATGTATATTTCATGAGCCGCAACGACTCGATGTACAACTAAGGTAGACAACAAATAAAATGAAAACGAATGAAGAAAAATTAAAAGCAATGATGATGAATGGCAAGCGAAAAGAGTCAAAAACATGAGAACGTTGGGACAATTTGTCAAATTAATCAAACAATAAGGACAGGATAATTCCAGTGAGCCCCTTTGTTGAGGGCCATAGAAGAAGTTCACTTCTTCCAAACTGGCGAGTCATATCCATTATACAACATTTTCCTGACCATGCTTATACTTATATGCCTGGTACATGTAAATCTCATCTCTACACCAATCCACCTACTACAAAACCAGAAAATATAATTCCATAGGTTATAGTAAGAGTACACTTCTTCCACACTGGTGGATCCATGTACACAATGGACCTCTTTAGCACTTTTTCCGACCATGCTTATAATACTTATATACCTGGTACATGTAAATCCCATTTCTACACCAATCCTTCAATCTCAAAAACAGATCTTATAACTTATAAGTCCAGTGAGCCCTTTTGAGGGATAAGTAAAAGTTCACCTCTTCCATATCGGGTCCATATCCATTATGGATAACTTTTCTGATCATGAAAATCTCACTTCTACAAATCTTATTTTAACAAGCAATCAGACAATAACACAAATTTACGATAACTTGTGTTTGGTTTTGTCAATTTATTCAGATAAAGGAAAGACATTATATTTTCCCAGGAAGGTTTTATTTCTTCAACACTGCCAAAGCTTATGACGACCACTCATCAAACTTTGCAAAAACCACCTGAGCTTTAAAAAAAAATTATTTTTTTTTAAATACACAATTTCTCCTGGGTTTTTTTTTTTCAACATTGTTTTTTCATTTTCAACCAAAAACCCAAGGCCAACTGAGAGTCAGTTTTCGATGATCTGGATTAACTTTGTTGAACCCAACAGGTCAGCATGCAACTCATGGTTATTAACTGCTCACGCTCCCTGGACAACTAGGCCCAGCATAATAAGGATAATGACCGCTGAAGTTCAAAGTTTGCCTCTTATTTATTTACATAGATTAAGATTACTACAGTATACACTTACATAGAGAAATCACATGACCATTGACAGAATATGATTGACCAATGAACACTCAATTGTTGGCATCATGCACAGTTTATTTCAATCCCAATCAGTTCGGTTTGAACAGGTTCTGGTGACTTCAGCACAAATTTCAGAACCTATGCTGTAAAAACATTCACAAATATCTCAGTAGACATACTACTTAGGCACAAGAGTCACAAGCACAAGACAAATCATGAGACACATGTTAGCACAGTCAGTTGCCCCATTAACTTGAACCAAATACAGCTGCAACAATCAAGATCCAAACAAAACAACACATAGAGTATAGAATCTTCTACTACTGTGGGTCAACATACAAACCCTGTAATAAGCATCAGTAAACCAAAGATCATCAGCAAGACACAACCAAACAGGAAGGAAATCAACAATTTCTCAGTTTGTGGAATTTACTTACACAATTATAACACAAAAGCTGTGTTTGCAGCTTTATAAAATAAAAGGTGTAGGTTTGCTGGTGAAGGAATCTACAACACACACAACAAACATCATTGTATATTGGAGGTAGACTTTCTCTTCTTTGTTCTGGAGGATGTTAACAAAGTTGACAAAGTTTTCATGCTTAAGTTTGTTTTCTCTAACTATCCTGAATAGATCTTCTTCAGTGTTTGTGTATGTTACAACGTTTTTACATCCCCTTTCCTGCTAATTATAAACTATACTTTAAAAAAACAGACTGACCAAGAATGTAATCAACCTCATTTTCACCCAATCTTTTGCTAATGCCCACTTACTCTACCCACACATCAATTTGATGTATGTCATGACAAGCATATTAATTATAATTCTTGCTACACATACTATCATGATCTTCCTGGTCAAAGGTAGTGAATGGTTATGGCAAGCAAAAACAAAACAACAACGAAATGTAAGTAACAATGAAAAACAGAACTCAGTGAGCGAGTAAGACTAAATCATAATTTCCAACACAATAATGACGAGATAGATTGTTGGGGGGGGGGGGGGGGGGGGGGGAGGAAAAGTGCTTCAGAGTATAATGCAAAAGGCTTGAATTATCCTCTCTACATGAAATGCTTCTAGATAATAATCATAACAAACAGAGTAAAAGATGCATAAAAATGTGGGTGAAGGAAATATGATGGCATTGTACTTTTCTCACTTCATTGAGTCAAAACAAGTACCGGTAATCAGTAATCAAACAGCAGATATCATACAAATTACTTAAGCATTGTGTAATACCAATCTAAACATGTCATGGAAAATGTAAAATGTGCCGTTTGATGGCTTGAGATAAAACGTCTGTGAGAATCCCATTGGCTTGTCACCTTCGGCATTGTTCTGTGAACACAAAAATTACAATACAGATGTTATGTTGTTCTGTGAACACAAAAATTACAATGCAGATGTTACACACAAGTTGGACCCGCTTCTATGACAGTGGAATAGGCATTGGTGGAAGTTGTTGGCTTACCAGAACAAGATGAATTTAAATAATAGAGGGCTATTGTTTACAATAGAACACCTGGATATTTGTACATTGAAGGTAGGAAAAGCTTTGACACAACTTGAGAACACAATACCAAAGCCATGATTATACATCATGTTACATGTATATGTAATTCGATCAATCAAATTGCGACAAAATTCAGGCCAGGCAGTGGCCGAATACTTTATCTCCAAGCGGGTTCAAATCCCTCTAAAGGACGTAGGTCATATGGCTGTGAACCATGATGTTCGAGATGGATATTATTGTTATATTGTAGGCCCCACCTCTTATATTATATGACTTCATTGTGTCACTCCGGAAAGAGTTTAAAAACAAATTCAGATGCTCCATAAGTATACAGGCTGTGATTGTTGACCTCCTTGGACACCATCATATTGACCAGTTGCATACCAATCGGCTTTAATTTGTATGTACGTTTTATCGTGTCATTGATTGTAATGCGCATTGAGCATTGCCATTGTGGAAATGCGCAATATAAATGCTATATATAATTATTATTATTATTGTTGGTCCAAGAAGGTCTGGAGTTAAAGAGTTATTACTACACTCCTAGCGACCAAATAAGGTAACATTAGTAGAGGTGAGACCTACACTTTATGTTATGCTCATCTCCAGTAGGACGGGGTTGGATAACCATATAATAAGCTGCCCACACAACCCATATCAAAGATCCCTCACACAGAAACCAAACAAAGAGGGGTAGGTAGGTAGAGGGATTCTGTTCATGCCTCGAAAGGTCATACATTAGCACAACTAAAGTCAACTGCCAAATTAAGTGACAGCCTTGTTTTAACATTATCCCATGCGACTACCAACCAGCTAAGCCCTTCTTCATTGATTAACCGTCTGGGTTTGTCTAAGACATGATTGTGGGGGTTCTGTAGAAAAATTGAGGGACAAAAAGGAAAGTGTGCAGATAAACCTGCAATATTTCTTGATGACAAGCAAGCATGTCACATAACCACGTAAAGATGGATAAGGAATCTGTTGATGGTTACAGTTACCGGTCTTAGCCGCAGCGGTTAAATGATTGACGACAAGAATATGAAACTAAACACAGAGGCCTACTGCAAGTGCTAGAGTATATATATTCCATGGAGTGTAACAAACCTATAAGTAAGTGAAATGGGTTTTTTTTTTAATTGAACGACTTGCTGATTAGGCAATCTTTGAAGTAGAACTTTTACATAAAAACACAAAACAGATAGTACAGTGAATAAGCAATAAATGAAAATACAATAACATTTCAGCACTGTCTTTTACCTGAAGTTGTCCGACAATCATGACCATGACTCCCTCATCCACAGTAGGCTGACAGTCTGCCGTGGTGATGACCCTTGTCAAAGTGTCAAGCGGGATGGACTACAAAAGTAAACAAAAATATCATTTCATCACATTATGAAAACAAAGTTTCTTGGATATGATTAAGAAGAACAAAGTCTTTTCAGTAATAACTACAATAAGAATTGGACTCCTATGTTGACAGAGTTCTATTTAAAAAAAGAAGAGGTCTAGGCTGTTTATTGAACTAAATAAACATTATTGCTCAGGAATCTTAGCTTTAATTAAGGGGATCGGTCGGTGGGGGTCCGATCAAGTTTTTGCCCAAAAACTCACTTTTCTGTTTGTGATCTATTTTGGTAGGAAAATATGTCTAGAATCGATTTACGCAGGTCTCAAATCTAAAAAAAACTCAAAACAGGTATAAAGTGAGCTTTGCCTGGAGTCCTGAAAATTGACTGATTTCATTGAGAATTACAAAAAAACGTCTGTTTATTAACAAAGGAGTATTGTCTAGTATCTGCAATAGTACATTTTGCTAAAGACTACTTTTCAATTAGACTTGGTTTAAACAAGTCTCAGTTGTTGGTAGTCCGATTGAACAGAATTAGTACCAGTAGGTCTAAGAATGTCTTCGTGTCATGAATATCATTTTTGAGATGTGAAGAACATAAATATTAAAGAAGAATACAGTAGGAAACCATCTTGCAATTGAGGCCCAGTGTCCTGATATAAATCTCTATATCTATAGAATAACAAAACACCACCTCATAGAATCGCGGAAACTAGTACTTTGTCTAGCAGTTCTAAAATGATCAAAAATCTACAGTGTTACAAAGGACCTCAGCCTTGTAGTAAAGACCACAATGACAATACCTTTGTCAAATTTTTTAAAACTGGGCAGTGGTTCCCCTAAGGGCGCAGCAGCCATTTTCGAAAGTGCTGGGGACAGATGATTCCTCGTTGCTTGAAATCTCCAAGAAACTACTTATTAACTCACTTAAGTCTTAATTCCCATCCTGTATTACTACTGTTTAGTGTGAATTGTGACTTTAGTCAATGGCAGATACTGCTTTTATATTACACTAGTAGGGTTTTCCAGTTCTATGAACAGGAGAACAGGAGTGGACAACAGCTTTTTGCTTACTATTTCTAGAACCACCCTCCTCTCACCTTCATCCCCACCCCTCCCACCAGCTTTCAACTCTCATTTAGACCTACAACTACAAAAAAAATATTCTTATTTACTTACAACGATTGAGATACTCAAATGATACTACTATACTATCCCCCTACAGATCCCATGCATTCTAATTGAATGAAGGCAAATTTGAGTCTTTCAGGTATAGATCAAGATGTAGCCGTCATTTATGTTTGAGAGTAGAATGAGAATAAACTGGGGCAGCAACACAATTGATAATGACATTTAGATGAGATTTTCTGTTTCCGTGACAACACACCTTTGAGAATAGTTCGCCAATATTTTTTAAAAGAAGGATAGTAAGAATTCAGACGATGTCACCTTGTCATGCACATAGTTCAGTTGTTTAAAAATTGTTACGTAATGTTATATAATGGTTATGTATTCGTATTACACAAAGCAGACCAAAAGAGGAACTTTGGTGAAAACCGCATCCATTTTGGTGCAGTATTAACGGAGGAGATCTGCTTTGAAATTTGCCTCATATATTTTATGCCACTGCACATTGAAAATAGAACTTCCCACTTCCCGAAAACGCAGTGTCGCAGATATGACATTCGGTGGCAGAGAGTGAACTTAAAACGATTGAGATACTAAATGTAATAATACCACACCTCGCCTACCCCTCTACCGCCCACTTTTTTTGTTATCCAGTGTTCTACAGCTCAGCAGCACATAACACAAGTGATGTGTGTTGTTTGGTAGACAATCCAAGAATAGAAATGTAAAGGAAACTTCCCACTTCCCTAAAAACAGTGTCGCAGATATGGCATTCGGTGGCTGAGAGTGAAATTTATTAGGGAGGTAAATATATAACGTAAATTCAACCGGCAGGATTCTCAAAGTAAAACAATGCCCAGCACACAGCTGAATGCTGAACTGACTGTGTTGGTGGGTCATTTTTTTCGTATTTTTACGGTCAGCGGATTCTGAAAACATTCTACTGTAAAAAAGTGCCACACCCCCTGATCACTCTCTTATAATATAGATTGTAGGGATCGTAGATCTAGCATTATGTCTAGTGACTAAACAAGTAGCATTGATCCACTTTACCCCAATTGTGAAATAAGCTTACATTGAGCTTTTCTGTAATGGCCGCTGATCCCTGGACTTGAGTCCCTTCAAAGGTCAGTAATGAGTCAGTGGGCTGTAAAGAGAACAAAGGAGAGAAAAACACTAACAATTAATCTTTACAACAGCAAAAAAGAGGATGAAACAAACATAGCATAGATTGCTACAAAACGTACGTGAAAGGCCACTGGTAGAAAGAAATTTTGTACAGAGACAAACAGTTGTCCACTTAAAATAGATCTAAAATCTCCCAAACTGCTAAAAGTTGAAGGTTGCCAAGTAGTACAATACTTTAAAAGAAATAATCTTCTTTCCATTAATACTGAATACTGTTCTGAGCAAATAAAAAAAGACTGCAGTGTTTATAAAGTATCATTATGTAAATGTGACAGAATAATCAACAACTGTCAAAAAATGACAGCCAATAAAATTATATGTTCTGCAGGTCCCACAACAACAATGCACATTTATCAGCAGTATCTCACCATATCTGTAGAGCCGGCACTATATGTTCTCAGCGAAAAGGGGTATTACTTTTTAAATCATCACAACTATTAATTGAATCAATAACAAATTTCAAAACAAATGAGATAGCAATAGCATTGTTTCTTTATATAACTATTACAACCATCAATTAAATCTGTGAACATTTTCAAAACAATTGAGATTGTATTCCTTCTTCTTAATCTTATGACTAATAATTGAATCAAAGAAAGTGTTGCATAAAATTGTAGCCACAATTGTATTTGTTTTTTTGCCACTTCAGCAGAAAAATTTGCTGTAGTATTATATGTGCTCAGCTTTTCATTGAAACCAACACTCAGTTACTACAAAGCAGTGCCGTTTGACCATTTTCAAAACCCTTACGTGATAGAGTCCGGCCACATTTGAGCGTGCTTCTTTTCGATCAAACACCTGGTAATACTGCTCTATAAACTGTTTCCCAATCTGGTCAAAATGTGGATTCATTTTCTCTTTTGGGCACCACTTGTCTTTACACTTGGTCACTGATCAACAGGGAATAAGTCTGGGGAGAAAATAGTGTAGAGATGGGGTATAGAGTAGAGAATAAATGTCATCATTTTCTATGTTTTGATGAGTATGAGTAGTTTCAGGCTCATGGTCATTCATTTCCAGCTTATTATATTGTAAACATAGATCGAATTTGCAGCAAGTGGTAACAAACTCAGAATTCACACCTTTTCGGCCATGTCTTCATCTGCCGTTTATGAGCAAAAAAAGCGCGAACACTGTTAACAGGCGAAGAATAATTATTTTAAAAGCCTTGGATGAGTGTAGATCATAAAATGCGACATTCCGCGCATTCAGTCCAAAAATAATAGAGATGCACAGACTCTATAGATAGTAATAGTTGTTTACAAACTACGGCTCAGAAAATAAAAAAATGTTCCACACTTCCGGTAGTAGCGTAGACTGCAAGCAAAAGCTTAAGTGGACAGTAAGGGTTTGCACCAACTCTAGATTATCTATCAAAATCACTAAATTTGTCTCTGGATATCAAGATGAAAATCAAAATCTAGACTCTATACTAGAGCGGGGTCGGGACCCCCATACCAGCTAAGCAATGTCGCCCATTCCCCTCAAAGTAGCCCACCAAATTGCATGAACCGGATGTTGATATTGATGTTAAAACCATGAAACTAAACCCTAACGAAATACAATGTTTTTGCCGTTATTCATCTTTGTCCAGATCTGGCCACCCCGTTTTAAGATCGTCGACTCAGTAACTTCTGGTTGTTGAGCCGGCCAAATAACTGCAGTCGGGCATATAAATGTAAGCAACAACTGAGACTTCTTTGCGCAAGCCAATTCTTCATTACTTCCCCGGGGGGGGGGG
>JAUELK010026069.1:0-13721 GCA_031471215.1 Gastropteron pacificum | reverse complement strand
GCCTTTATCGAGTGGTCCTCGAAAACGTTCCATAAACCTCTTGAGAAGGATTGCTGGCAAAGCTCAAGTGGCACAGATTATCCATCAGAATTTAGCACATGTAAAAGCAATAACTTGTCCGTAGTTGACATGCGATCAAGTGAGATGAGATTTCTCAGTGAGTCGCACAGCGCTATTACGGTGTATTCTTGTAGGCTTCCGGTTTATACATGTCATATTATGCAATACGTTAAGTTCAAGCCAATGTAGTTTTTCTTCATACCTTAGTGAACGAAGATGAAGAGTTTGATACAATAAATATAGTTAAGAATGACTGTTTTGAAGCGTTCATTTAAAAAAAAAAAATTTGGATGAAACAATGCACATACAATGTGTGTACATATATTTTCTCATTTGAGTTGTCAAACTGCTGTTTTCTCGTCACTAGATTTGTTTAACATTTTACCAGCATCAGGTCGTGACCACTCTCTAAACATTTTATGTGAAGAGCCATTCATGACCCAAAAAAGGGTTAGTATGAGATGCGTTGAATTATTCTTTTTGTACAAAAATGATGTGGTATGTATGAATTTGTCATTGAAGAATACTCACTGTCAACATTGTACTCTGTATCAACTGGGGTAGAGTCTATGACAAAAAGAAGAGTGCTACACGCCAGTCGTTCTTTCTGTAGATGTCCCCACCCCACAAGGGTTCAGGAAAACGTCTGTCAGAAGGACCAGCTCCTCATGTTTCTCTGTTTGTCCAATGCCAGAGTTGACACCCGTTGGTGGCCCTGTGAGGGGACATAAAACCTCATGCTCTCTGCCGTGTGGAGTAGACAGGTGTTGGAGAGCTGGGCAAACACTGGAACCATCGCCTCTCACACTGACACGGACGTCCCGTCTTTTCCTGACAACATGGGTGAGAGCTCTCCATTCTACACGGCAATTCTTCTCACCAACGCACCCCATTCACAGCTACATCTCCTCCACAATGGATACACTACACACGGGATCTCCGGTAGTACAATTATTATTGATACATTAAACACGTTAAAATCTCCGGTACAATTTGATACCTTTAGTGTTAAATGCAGAGTAGTGCATGACTACTTTCTCTGTGCGTTAAATATCAAGCTGAATTCCAGATCCCTACCACCATAATCTTGCTAATGTATTTCCCCATTCTTGGGTGATGTACTCATACATACATAGACAGACAGACACACAGAGAGAGAGAGAGAGAGAGAGAGAGAGAGAGAGAGAGAGAGAGAGAGAGAGATACAGACGGATAGAGAGAGAGAGACAGAGAGACAGACAGACATGGAGAGACATAGAGTAAAAGACAGAAAGAGACGATGTATGCAGGCTTCAAAACTTTAAGAATGCCATCTACTAAGATGCAAGTAGCATACATGTATTTCGAAAGCATGACACACACTCGTCGTGCTGCAGTTGCATTATAAACGATACGAGTATCTAGGATTAAAATGTTGAATGGTTGTACTTTGAGAACAAATGAAAACACGATGGTAACGCCTAACAAACCCCGCAAGTCTTGTACTTGTAAGAACAGAGGCACAAATTTGACACGAGCTTAACAATGGAGACCTCTTTAGTCTCGCTCTACATTTTAGAATTCGTCATATCTCGAGTCGCCCCTCTTTTAATCAACCCCCTCACCACTAACACCGACGGCCTGACGAGTGAAGAAACCATTTGCTTGTGAGTGACTGGATGGTCCTGTAGGTGACACCTCGAGACCACATCACTGCTAGGTCCTGCCAGAGTCCTTGCGTCTGAAGAGCTCGGTCATCATTGAAAATCGATGTCAGTCTTTGCCAGGCAGTCTCTCCCCAATCCGATCTATGACAGTTGCATCCGTCTTACGTCACTTGGGGCCCTGGTTTGTGACTCGACAGCCTCTCGACAAGGACTTGAAGTGAGTCCTCCGTGTACAGGCGGGGGACTCGTTACAAGGACTCCGCCAGCCGTCTTGTCAAGTTGTTGAGGAGACCTCTTTTTATACAAGTTCTTCTTCCCCACACAGTAGCCCAAACCTCTGCAGTTGACGGGAGGCTCGGGGCTTCACTTTCTTAACCAGACTTTGTTACACTACCTCTATTTGTTCTTGGGTATAGACTTATGAGTATTATGAAGAAAAGTGTTATTTTTTGTTTGTTATGGATTGTGTGTGCGTGTGTTTCAGGCACTGACAGTAAAGATGAAGAGATTTGATTGCACCCAATGAAAACGGTGGCTCTTTGGAGCTCGGACAAACAAAATATCTGTCCTCTCAAAGCACAAACCAGCAGCTGCTCTGAAGTTAATATTATGCCCATCACTCGCTGGCCAAAAAAACACAAGCAATCTAATTCATTCTCATCTCTTTATGCGCAGCTTCATTCCATCACAAGATGCCAGAAATCCCCTTCGTTTAGCCAAAATGAAACACACACAAAAAAAGGTGGAAAGATTCAAACTGATTTTCGTGTCCACAGGGGAGAAAGGGGAGACAATTCACATACAACTCTGCAGGCACTTGGACCGGACGCCGATTCTAATTTGTCGCAGAGCCATAGCTTTCCGCCAAACTACATTCAAATCTTATTCCCCTAGCGCTGCCCATATTTCAAGGCAAATTTAATAGAGCCCAATACTCGGGGCGTGACTCCCGCGTCAAGATGCTGTTTAAAAAACGGTCATTTCCATCTAGCGGTCTGGCAGCGCTCGTTTATCAGGGCCCCAGAAAAAACAGCAGATCAGGTCGGTTTGAGAGCTTGCAGGACCCGGCCTGTGCAGGCCAAGGAGGGGAGCAGAGGCTTCTTCGTAATTTCTTAACACAACACCGGCCAGTCTTCGCCATTTCCTGCCACTGAGGGCTCTGCGGGCACGCACTGGCTCTTGATGAGATTCTTTGTGCGATGACGTGCAGACATTGGGGTATGGACATCTTCTCACACCATCGGGGCTGTCTCAACGTCTTAGAACGGAATTCAGAGAAAGCTGTGAAGATAGAAGTCATGCACTTAGTGCACTAAGTTAGTGCATTCGAGAACTCCTTATATTATATGTCATTCTTCCATCGACTGTTTTTTGTTGTTTGTTTTTTTTCTTCATGTCATAAACGTTCTTTCATGTTATTTCCAATTCAAGTTGGCCACCCTAAAGTTTGCACTTAATTTCCTTTCAGGGGCAGTAACTTAAAAACAACTTTCTCCGACAGTTTTGGGGATGCTTAAGCGACCAATATTTTTGAAACTTAATAGAACCATATAGGAAATACCACTGCATGGTTACCCCGCTGGCTACACGGCAATCACAAATACTGTCAGTGTAAGCGTGTTTTTTGTTGTTTTGTTTTTGTTCGATTTTTATAGGTAGGCCTTACAAAGGAAGCTCCTTACATTCCATCTTGTGTGTAGAGGATCACAGCAGGGTTATTTATCTCCTGTTTTTTTTCTGGCCGACGTAGAGTGATAAATGAGTCGAAATGTCAAGAGCAATATTAATGGAATCATAACTTTAAACAAACTATACAAGATTGGCTTAATCGAGACGTCTTTATATTCAAACATTTCAAAAGATTGTCTTCCTGCCTGGGGTGCTCTCAGCGATAAAGACATGGTAAACACGTTGCGTCTGCGCCGGCGATATGATGAATATTACAGTTTCAAGCAGTCGTCTGATAAAGGGCTGTCTCAAACTCAAACCCAAAAAGTCCCATGTAAAAAAAAATAACCATTTGTTCCTGGATGTCGTTTCTGTTTGCTTTACTAACAGTCCATGCCCAAACATTTTGTGAATGTCATTGTTTCCACAATCGCATTCCGTCATTCATTTTTTTAAAATGTGTGAGCTTTTATCATTTGAAGACTGACGCTGACTACAATGTCTTACACAACTTCCGATAAGAAAACGTCAATCACATTCTGTATTTTTTCTTTTTAACTCACTAGCCAGGCTATAATGTACTATTTATGATGTGCAAATTCTTACAATCAAACGAGTTTATGTTGATTTGTAAAACATTTACACTGAGAAATACAAAAGATCCAAAAGTGCACAGCTGAAAAGTAAGAGAGCTTTACAAAGTTAGAGTCACACAACGTAGATTCACTCAGCGAGCTAGACATAGATGCTTCCGAACTGTTACAATCTCCAGCCCTAGATGAGCACTCCAAATTTCGCCTCTCCAGTGGTAATAAGACATGGGTCAGAGATGAGATCGAAGAGCATCTCTCCAAGGGCCAAAAGAGCCCATAAAAAGGACGACTTCTAGAGAATCCACGCAGAAGAAGAACCCCTGTGGACAAAAACGTCTGTCCGCCCGTCTGACGCCGGGCCCAATTCCACTATTGAACGTCGCTCGAGGTGCAGCCCGTGCTTGCGAGGCAGACCTGTCAGTCAGAGAGGAAAAGCTAAGTGCAAACTTGTCAGGTGAAGATTATAAATTTGCCCGACTAGCCGGATTTATCGGCCCTCAAGCGGCACTCATCTGCATGTCCTTTTTTGAGTGAGCTCTAGGCATGCAATCACTCCGCCGGACGACCCCAGGTGTCACTGTTGACATGCAAAAGCGCGAATTATGGTGGCGGCTGTGGGCTATTCCAACGAAGGTTTTACACACGATTGACGCATAAAAAAGAGCAGAATTTATGGACTGCAATCTTAACCTTTCTATAATTTGCGACCTAGACCCATTCTACGTTCACGAGATACGAGATTAAGAAAGATCCATAAACATCACCGAGGATGATACACGTTTCCCTCTCGTCACGACCTGGAGATTTCGTTTTTTATTCTAGCTAGAATTTCATTTCACTAGAAGGTTTTAAGTTAAGAAAAAATAAATCTATGAAAAAGGCGAGAGCTCTTCTTTACTGTGAAATGACAAAAAACGTTGGTGTAGCTTACAGCGGCAGCCAATCACCATGCTTTCGTACAAAAGTTACATGTCTTTTTTACAGGTCGTGAAAGCCCATGGGAGGGATATGTGCGAATGAATTCAGTGTTTATTACAGTAGAACATCGCGTCGTCTTACGACTTCATTTTTTTTTCTTTTACATTAATCTCCGCATAACTTGCTACTTTCTCGTCCATCGCCTCGGTCGTCTATATGATGTGTGACCTTTTAGTGTGTGGTTTTTTTTCTCTTCCCCTTGTCTCTTCTTTTCTTACTTTCTTTTTGTAGGTTTTTTATTAGATTATATTCGTTGCTTTAAAGTGAGATCCCCGAAAGGTGGACTGGTCATGACAACCTGAGAAACAACTTTGAGAAGATACACGAGTTGTCCCCTAAATAAATAAGATTCAAACCTTGAAAAAACAGGTAGTCAAAATATGTCATTTTAATATCCAAATTATGTCTGACAAATCAAAAGATAAGCAAGTGTCTAGATTAAAATATATTTGATACCGTCTATGCGAAAATATGTCCTTTCTCTCTACTTGGTTTACGTAGAAGAACTGCTACAAGCGACTTTCTACACGACAACTCATTCAAACGAATCTCTGAGAAACAGAGATAATGCTATATAATAAGAAAGTTTTCGTTTGTCATTGTGAATGACATTGTTGCTGACAATGTACATTACAGTTTGACGTTCTCCTGCTTATGTCACAGGACCGATTATACAATGTGATATTCGTTGCTGCTCTGCACGCCAAAATGGCGGAGGGCCACGAGTGCACACGTTAGGCCAGTGAGCTTGTTAAGGTGACCGAATTTTAGAGTTGTCTTCTGGCCATCAAGTACAATTATTTAGCAAAGTGTTATCAATTTACACCCTTTCTATTGGGTAGCAGCTGTAATTAGATGTTACAATAAATGCCATTGAAAGTGCAACATGACACACAGAATTTGATCTTTTGTGAAAAATATATATTGTTTAGTGTCACTGCTATACGGTGAATAACACGAGCAAAGCTGATCCCACAATCTCGCTCTATGACTAAGAAGAAAGGTGAATCTAATTCTCTGTGGTGTCTAAGTTGGCACAGTGGCTTCACAGCCTAATCTGTTTTAAGCCAAGGAGAGAGCAATCGGTGGTCCCGACGAACAAGCTGGTTTATATGGCAATGCAAAACTGTTGTTTTCTTTTCTGCCATACATCTTCTGCTGGGCCTGTCATGTTGTGATGTTGGGACGTCGGGACAGATGAAGGCCCGAGCTCCAGATCTCAAGGAAAAGCATCCATCCTGCGGTGAGGAGAAGCAATCTTCTGTGAGCGATACGTCCCCTACACTCAGTCTCATGTGTCACCGCAGTGCCGTCGTAACTCTTGTTCTGACACAAGATAATACCAAAGGTGACGTTGACAGAACAGGCCTGGGTGCTCTCTAGGGTCACGTAGATAGCAAGGGAGAGATTTAATGCAAATGGCCAAGCAGCTTATTTCGACGTTAAAGCATGACGAAGCTTGTTATCTTCGCTCGTGTTGAGCATACACATACACAGCACAGACAGCTCAGAGCGTAGAACTGATTGCTTCAAAGGCTAAACGTTAGACGGAAAAGACTTTGATCACTTACATGGATGTTGCAGCATCTTATTCCGAGGTCTACCTCAATATTGGTTTCTTCTCTTTTTGTCTACATTGTGATTACTTTCTATCATTCATGTAGTTTAGCATACAAAGCAGTGTATATCACTACATGATACTGTGAAAATAGAATTGAAGGACGGAGTACATTATTGTTTCTTTGTAAGGTTTATAGTCCCGAAATACACAAGAGTCAATGTAAAATTCAAGTACAAGTAAGGTAGCATGATCTTTTTTTCTTATGTAAACAATATCATGGTCCCTTCATTTGAATGGATTCTAGAGCAAAACTGACGAATGACTTGCTCCAGTCTGTCTACAGCTGAGAACAGTTTTCTTGCAATTTACATTGAACTGACAGTTTGTACATGTACCATTCTTATTTGAAGTGTCAATGGGAACATTTGCTCCATAGTTTTTTAAATGTAGAATTGTACCTGAGGTAAATAAATATGTTTACGGAGCTGTTACTCTGTTCAAAGATTCTGCGAAGCGCATACAACGCTTCGTACAGCCTGAAAAATCTGTCATTGGATCCTGATCCAAGACCAGGAACGAAAGCTGTCAGAGCTCCACAGAAAATAGAGAAGGTGTTAGATACGAAGAAAATTGCCGTGATAACAACCACTTGTTGAACCACCTGAAGTTCTTTTCCAGACAATTCCACATTCTTAGATTTTCCATTGGTATTCGTAGGTGTTTCCGTCTTGTCGCCAGAACTATGATTCTGTTGCTCGGAATTTCCTGAGCTGATGGAGGAGGAGGAGGAGGAGATGGTGGCCGCGGAGGAGGCCATTTTGAATTTGATTGACCTCCTTAATGCACGCGCCATGACGTAACCACAGCCAACCAGAACAACGTCTGTGATCAAAGGTAAAGAGGTCAAGGTCACCATACGGACTGGTTTCTTTACGACAGTTCTTAGCGGAGATGACCACAGAATATAGCGTGTCCTGTTCCTCAATGGCAGGCTCACATCCTCTCTGAGACCAAGAAGGAATAACATAGGAACGTGGATGGCTAAAGACAAGACATTGACCAAAACAATGTACACCCAACATTGTCGTGATGTGAAGGAATTCATAAACATCAATGGCTTCGCAACACACAAACAACGAACTACAGCGATAAAAAGGGTTATGAGAACTGTGGTAAGATACCAAGGGAAGGCTGCATTGGCGCTCAAACTGCTAATAGCGTATGGGTCAACAGTGAAGATGTGACGGTTGTCTAGCTCCATAGCATGCATGACCCGTGCAACACCGTTGACGAAGTTACACATGGATAGTATCAAATCTGATGTCGAAAGACCTAAGAAGGAAACACTGACGCCATCTTTCAGGCCAATTTTGATGAAAAGGCAGACGTTGATTGTATTGGAGACGACTCCGAAGAGAGAGATAAAGGCTAGAAAAGTTCCAGCGACAAACTCAGAGATCGTGAAGTCCCATTTGGTCAGCAGAGCCCGGAGTTCTGTGGTCTCGTTGTTTGTGATGTTCACCGTTGTTCTGTGGACGGAAAAAGACAAAGGGGTTTCCGTATTTTGAAAAAGACAAAGTCCAATAACCGAAATCACATTTATTGGATTGCCACATGCAAGGTGGACAACAATGTAAATGAGAATTTCTATCTATAACAACCTGCCCTTAATGCAAAAGGCTGTTATAACTCTACGAACTTGCGTGCTAGAATTAAAGAGAGATGAAGAATTCAGTTACTGGTACTTTGAATCCGTCATAGTTGTTGGCGATCAGAAGTCGGCCTATAGACTTTGAAAAGGACTCCTTGCTTGGCTCAAGCACAACTCAAGTTAGGAATACTCTTTCAAATGTAAGACCAAATCTCTATCTTCGCTCTATGTTTTTGATTGGGACGTTGTTAATGCATGGATACATTTATACTTCTAGAAATAAATGCACGGAACAAAAGTACACGCGGAAAGAGTACAAGAATTGTTTATTTTTTAAACATAGGAGGAATAATTATCGCACCTGTAACAAAAAAGGAAAAATCAGATGACCTTTGACATCACGGCAAGGTGATTAAATTCTCAAGGAACGGTGGCGAGCACGACGTTAATAATACAAGCACTGTTATTTTTCATTACGTATTTTTTCCCAATCGATACTTTTTCCCACGAAGATGGTTTGAAAGTAAACATCTGTGCCTCGCTTTCGATCGTATGCCACCGCCTAACTAAGACGTAGGGGTATCGACCTATCTGTTACAGATCTGACACTTCCTGACACGATGAGCTCTTTGGGTTGTCAAAATCAATTCACTGGCGGTTCTTGTTGCTTTTTCTCCCTGTTTGTTTTCGTTCCGTTTCTAATTTCTTACGAGTGCCGGATGGGATGTATCGGCACCTTCTTTGTTTCTATCTCTTTACCATATACCTCACGATCTGCATTCTCATGTTGAATCCGATCAATGTCACACGTTTTTAAAGTACATCCACTGGGGTGATCCCCCCTGTTGGTTCGGAGGCATTCTCATTCATAGTCAGTTATGTCTCAGTCCATCTTCTCCACGCTCTTGTATACGCCAGATTTACAATTGTTCCTTAGTTTGGACATTGATCTCGTAGTGATTGAGTCTCTGAGAAGACAAAACCTCTACCCTTCGTTATTGGAGGCGAAAGATTGATTCACCTTTCTATCTATTCTTAGTGAGAAAGTATGTCTAAACTGTGTTTAATCTGACTTGTGAATTTTCATATCAAGATTCAGGCAAGGAGCGAAGCATGCTTGTACAATATGATGTATCTCTCAGAATAGAAGTATGAATGTGTGTACATGTAACAGATTTCTCTGCCTCAGTGCTGTGATTGACTTTAGATCTGGCGTGTACTTAGTCAATCGAGTATACTGCCATACTGGGATAATGTATGATATAATATTGTACAGTATTACCAAGGATAGATCTACTTGGTGTGCCAACTTGGACCAATACAGGACACTAACAAATTCAATGCTTTCCATAGATACTCAGATTACTCGTATACGTACACAGACCGATGCTGCTGAAGCCAGAGGATACTGGAATCTCTCAAAGTAGTTTTTCGATTCCTTACCTTAAGCGTCAATCTCTCTATACCAGTAAGCACATTGGGTGTCCGTATCGGGAGCATCACTCCAAATCATCAAGGTGAATCTACTTCTCCGTCTTCCCCCTGGAGTCCATCCCATGCCCACAGCACACTCTCCGGAATCTCTTAAGACCATGTTGATAATCTATGATAAAACAGTTCTAAAGGGGACATTTTCCAGAATGGTTCCTTTCTGTGGCTTACTTCGTTGAAGACGATCATTGACAAAATAGAAGATTCATCGCGCAAACTGTGTATAGTCAGTCAGGCTTTACTGTCACATGTGTATTATAGTTATAGCATTAGATCCCCCTTCATGCGATTCAACCATACAATCCATTGCTATTGTGTTACTGTGCATTAATTTGGCTTACTTAATGGCAAAGAGTTGATGGCGCCAGTGGGCCATGTGTCTTGGCCACAGCGCGTACATATTCTGTCACACAAAAATGAAGCAATCAATTTCTTAAATGTACTCTCCTTGCACTTAAGCTGCAGTCAGTTTTGCATAACATATGGATTTATTCATACATGTTACACAGTTCTCGGATGTCAGGTGCATTAGTATTTTTACGTTAGTGTTAATCATTTTTGTAGACGATGGATTCGGGCGTAATTTTGTGTTAAACATAAACTGGGTGAAATGTGCCCCTTCATTGTATTTTTCGATTGCGTGTTTTCTTTCCATTTGTCTATAAAAGGTAGAAGATAAATGTCTCTATGTGTTACTCATAGTTCATACATTGGTTGGAAGGGGGCGTCTGTCTGACCACTATCCTTCTGGTCAGTCTCGTGCCTGGTGACTTGACAGAGTGTCCCTCTCGCCAAGCTGCGAAATGCCTAATGCGTGATGCCTAATGCGTAAACAACGTTTACGTGGACATTCTACTGCTACGGACGTGTGGAAAGCTAGCTTTAAGCAGGTATAGACCTAGTCCTCATGATAACGATGAACAAAGAACACGGAATTCATTTCGTCATTATTTTGTCGATTCAATGGTACACTGATGTATTATTGTCACACGAAGTCATCAAACCTTCCTTATGTATAAAGTAAAGAACCCAGTAGAGATACTCCATGTTGACAAAACAATGAAAACGAAACATTTCGCCAATTTCTCTACAACCTATCTTTATTCATACATGTTACACATGCTCCACAAAGTCTCAGTAATGATTGCTGTATAGAAGAAACATCAATCTGCAGCTACAGTGCCTGGTGTCAACCAAGGAATGTAAAGCTAGATTACATCAATGGGCTGTAACGTAATCCATCCATTTTAAGTAATTGGGCAACAATAAGATTACAATTTCATGGTGTGTAGCCTGTTCCAGTCTCAGTCTATCATATTGTGTTGCACTATTACAGTTCAGTATATGCAGAAGTACAGCATTACATCCAGTTGTCCACACGCCCAGTGAGGCATTCAATAAGATAGCACTGCAATTATTCAGTTGAGATACCAAACCTTTTAGCCTGGCTAGACCTTGACGATTGACTGTTAACACTTATTCCACAGTTTTTTGTAGGTAGAATTGTACTTGAGATAAATAAAGATGTTGACAGAGCTGTTGCTCTGTTCCAAAATTCTACGAAATGTATACAACGACTCGTACAGCTTGAAAAATCTGTCATTGGATCCTGATCCAAGACCAGGAACGAAAGCTGTCAGAGCCCCACATATAATGGAGAAAGTGTTAGACATGAAGAAAATTGCCGTGATAACAACCACTTGTTGAACCACCTGAAGTTCTTTCCCAGACAATTCCACATTCTTAGATTTTCTATTGGTATCTGTAGGTGCTTCAATCTTGTCGCCAGAACTAAGATTCTGTTGCTCGAGGTTGGCTGAGCTGATGGAGGAGGAGGAGGAGGAGGAGGAGGAGGAGGAGGAGATGGTGGAGGTCGAGGATGCAGAACTTTTGAATTTGACCGACCTCCTTAACGCACGCGCCATGACGTAGCCGCAGCCAATCAGAACAACGTCTGTGATGAAAGGTAAAGTGGTCAAGGTTACCATACGGACTGGTTTTTTAATGACAGTTCTTAGAGGAGATGACCACAGAATATAGCGTGTCTTGTTCCTCAATGGCAGGCTCACATCCTCTCTAATACCAAGAAGGAATAACATAGGAACGTGGATGGCTAGAGACAAGACATTTACCAAAACGATGTACAGCCAACATTGTCGTGATCTGAAAGAGTTAATAAACATCAAAGGCTTCGCAACACACAAACAGCGAACTACAGCGATAAACAGTGTTAATAGCACTGTAGTTAGGTACCAAGGGAACGCGGCATTGGCACTGAAGCTGTTTATAGCATATGGGTCAACAGTGAATATTTGACCGCTGAGCATCTCCATAGCATGCATCATCCGTGCAACACCGTTGACGAAGTTACAGATGGACAGTGCTAAATCTGACGTGGATAGCCCCAGGAATGAAACAGTGACACCGTCTTTCAGGCCAATCTTGACGAAAAGACAGACATTGATCGTATTGGAGACGACACCGAAGAGAGAGATGAAAGCCAGGAATGTCCCTCCAACATATTCTACTAACAGGAAATCCCATTTGGTCATCAAACCCCGGAGCTCCGTGGTCTCGTTGTTTGTGATGTTCACCGATGCTCTGTGGACGCGAAAAGATGAACGGGTTTCCACATTTTAACATTTCTTTTAAATACATGTACAAGCACTAACAACATGTTCAAAGGATTGTCAAATGATATTAATTCTACTTTCTCTGAAAATGTACATGTACTCTATTTGTAAAATTTTGGCGAGTCAAAAAGGCTCTATTCCACTCAGGTGTAGAAGGGACACCCGAGTAACAGTCAGTGAAAGATCTTGTCGAGAAATCTGTGGTTAAAAGGGGCATTGAGCTTGCTGTAGAGCGGGGTACAACTTTTTTTGAAAACATATATTTATCTATTCTAGGAGAGAGATGAAAAGTAATAGTTAATGAAAAGCTGTGAACTTTAAACAGTGTCTTATAGTAGTAAAATAATGAGTAATTGTGGGGATAACAGTAAGAATATAAATCAAATGCTAATAAATTCAAAAAATCTAGCAATCCGTCCTCTACCCAAGATTAGGCCCTACTATAATTTGAGAGAGATGAAGAACTAAAGTTACCGGTACTTTAAATCCGTCATGGTTAATGACTGAATAGTTGTTGACGATCAGAAGTCAGCCTACAGACTCTGAAAATGACTCTTTGCTAGGCTCAAGCACGCACAACTCAAGTTAAGAATACTATTTCAAGACTAACACTCTATCTTAGCTGTGACGTTGCTTATATGTGGATATATTTATACTCCTAGAAATAAATGGAGGGATCAAACACAGCGAGAGAAGTACAAGAAGAAAGAAAACATAGGAGGAACAATTATTGCACCTGGAACAAAGAAGGAAAAATCTGATTTCTATTGGCATCACGGTAAGGTGATTAATTTCTCAAGAACGGTGACGAACATCACGTTAAAAAAACAAGCACTGTTGTTTTGAATGACATCTTTTTTCAAAATCGATATTTTCCCCACGAAGATGGTTTGAAAGTAAACATCTGTGCTTCGCTTTCGATCCTGTGCCACCGCCTAACTAAGACGTAGGGGAATCGACCTACCAATTACAGATCTGACGCTTCCTGACACGATGAGCTTTATGTTATCATAATTGATTCGTTGACGGTTCTTGTTGCCTTTCCCCCCTGTTTGTTTTCATTCCGCTACTCATTTCTAACCGATGCCAGGTATATCGGTATCTTTTTTCAACAATATACTTCTCAATTTGCAGTGTCGTTCGGTTGAATCGGGTCGATGCTACGCGTCTCTATGGTAGGCCTTCACCCACTGGGGGGATCGCCCCTGCAGACATTATGGAGGCATAGACAGTTGTATTTTTCTTGACTGTATTTCATGTGTTGAGGCAAGCAACGAAGGTCCCGGTGTGTTACTCAAGTTAGAAATATTTTGGCATGATGAATATAAAAATGGCGCTAAAACTGGTTGGACATTTCTGGTTGGCTATATTTCGTTTGATTTTTATAAATTCGATGCATTGTCCAATAAGCAAACATACATGTATTGTCTAGAATGTAGA
>JAUELK010025958.1:0-13723 GCA_031471215.1 Gastropteron pacificum | reverse complement strand
TCAATAGGATTCTCTATCTCTCTCTCTTCCACTTCCACTCTGCCCTTCACTCTCTCTCCTCCTCTCTTCTCTGATAGGTCTTGCCATTCTATACACAATACTTTTTTAATTTTCAAAATATCTCTATTGGTTAAACGGTTATGAATTTTTATTGTCTGTCATTAATTCTTTAGTATTATCATGGTTCTACTAAAAAAAAGACCTAACATATAAAAAAAAAGCACAAAATACACAAAAATTGCTTTGAAAAAACAAGCACTCTCTACCTAATAAATAGAAATCTAATAATACACCCTCATTCACCACAACCAACCAAATCAGAAAACATGTTTTTTTTGCTATTCCCAACCCTGTTAAAAACCTGGTTGGGAATAGTAGTTTCTGCAACCAATAGAGTATAGAGATATTTTAATAAAATAAACACTTCTTTTTATCAGTTCTACTGCACATGAAAATTGCTTTAAAAAAAAATGACATAACAACATACAAAAAATAAGCACAAAATACATGAAAATTTCTTTAAAAAAAACAAGCAGTCTCTACTGATACTAATAATAAACAGAAATCTAATACACCTTCATTCACAACCAAATCAGAAAACCAGGTTGGGAATAGACCAAATCAGAAAACCAGATTGGGAATAGACCAAATCAGAAAACCAGGTTGGGAATAGACCAAATCAGAAAACCAGGTTGGGAATAGACCAAATCAGAAAACCAGGTTGGGAATAGACTTTTTTTGCTATTCTCAACCACTGTTGGGAACAGCCATTATTTGTTATTCCCAACGAGGTTGGGAATAGAGACAGCCTTTTGAATAAGGAGGATATATATACACTCAACTCAAGAGTCAGTGAACAAAAATGTCATTCCCACAATATTTGAGCTACATAAATAAATTAGGTATCACTGTACTCGTATCAAAGAGCTCTTTAATTCTGTGTAATTCATTCCACTATATGGCAACTTTGAAATTTTCATCCAAGTGCCTAGTCAGAGGTCCTGTGTGAGTGCAATTTGAACACATTGCATGCACGTTAAAGATCCCTTTGGCAGTTTGAGTTTGTTGAAATAAAATCGATGAAGAGTAAATCTCATTCTATTCTAGAATCTAGTACTAGTAGATATAGTAAATTAAATTGTAGATCTGGAGGGAATCCAAACATATCTCATTGACATTGATGCCACTCATCCCCTGATCGAGGGAACCCTACCGCTACCTGCTCTTGAGCCTTGAGCCCCCACTCGATTTCCTCACCCCTTCAACACCCTTGGATGGTCTGATATAGCTATTATCAATTATTTTAGAGAAAATACACAAATTGTCACTTTTTGATTTTACAGTACATTCATCCAGGCCAGTGGTGAAAGTTAAGCATTGCAAAAAATCTTGTTTTCAAAACTGCCGGCAACATATATTTTCCAGTTTTGAAGAGTGTAGAAAATTAGGAAATTATTGACCCATTTTCTATCAGTATCAGGTAGGGTAACTTTTACAAAATTGAGTTTCATGTTTTCAGACTTGCCTCTCTGCTTTCACCCCTGGTCCAGGCTTTTCTACATTTTTTTCATGTTGATTCACATTTTTTAGGGGGTCTTTTCTTCATTGATCTCGACCCACACCATTGTAAGCGACGGATCAAACTTGATGGTCAAAGTATGAATTCTGAGTGTGTTGCTACTTGTGGTAGACTCCATCTCCATCCTTGTTTCTAAGCCGGAAGCGAACTCTTACTCTTTGATCTATAAAAGGGAAATGTGAAAACGCTATCACACACTATGAGAGAAAATTATACCTAGATGCTTTTACTGATTAAGCCCTTTATCAGTTCATGTACACATGATGCTCGCGAATAAATCTGTCTCTATGAAAGAATACTGAGAATCTGTGGATCTAGATCATTGTTATTGTATAGTACATTCTTTATGGACGCCCCAATCAGTTCAGACAGTCATACAAGATCATAAGACTGGCATTGGCCGATAAGAAAGAGTGAATAACTCCACAGCAAGGAATAGCAACAAGAACTGAACATCATTGTACAATTTTTCCACTTGTGTTGCCTTGCCTTCCTCAGACTTGGCGATGAATTCTATGACGCCAATGAACTGCCTTCAAAAAGCGCTAATCTTCTTCCAGAATTTACAAGCCCTGCATGGATGCTTGAGCAGGTTGGCTAATTTCTAGAGTCAAAACACCAGCCATGAAGATTTAAGATTCAAATAAAGTGATTTAGATCTAATACTATGATTCATGAGAATGTTACAAAAATAAACCCAACACAAGTATATATTTTCTCTCTCATTGAATTTTTGAAACTTTCCTCTTACCTCCAATATAACTGAAAATCAAAATTTGAAAAATAGTTAAGTACTTGGTTATCAGATACTCTTTTTCTCACTAATTGGTTGTCATTTTTTCATTCTCAGGGATGGTCTCTTGACAGCTGCATGGATGAGAAGTCTAAAGCCACAATTGAAAAGATGCTACTCGAAGAGCAGTATCCTTTTGTTACGTTGCTTGTCTTCTATATAATGCAAGGTGTACAGTACTTGTAATAGAAAGAAAACCCATTGGTGTCAGCCATTGCATACAATTGTTTAAGATGCAGAAGTTTTTTAAGATTTTACTACTGAAATAGAACAAAGCAAAAATATGCTAATCTTATCACAGAGGAACAAAATCACTGCACAAAAGTGTGGTGAGAACGTTTACTAGTTTTAGTAGTGACGATTGGATTGATCAATGGTGAAAACAAAAGACAAGACATAGTCCTACACTGCTCTATAAATAAGATGCTGTCACTGATGATAAACTAATCAACTGAGGCTGTGAAGTGAATCTCCTCATCTAAGCAAAGAGACACACACTCTTTGTCTTACACTTATAATCTTTTCAATGATACGGAGGACATGGTTGTATCCTACAGCTTTGATAAAACTGTATTACAGTGTATTGTGCAAAATTATTGAAATGTTTTCCTTAATTGTATCATACAATACATGAATGGTCGCAAGACTTCCAGGTATCTGAACATTCAGAAGAATGTTCTACTTGTCACATCTCAGAAAAATCAACCTGTTACTGCCAACAAAAGCCCATGGACTCAGGAGGAGAAAGATACATTTCTTAGAGGCATGGTAAGATATTTAACAAAAACCCAAAGGGAAATGAAATCAAACACAATGTTATATGTGTGTGGTCTTAATCCAACACAATGAATACTTTGATAATTTGTGGTTTTATACAGTAAATGTGTAGTGAAATAGTTTCTAAATGTCTCAATTTTGTCTCAATGCTATGATTAAATTATCCTCTTTTAGGTCATTTTCACTGCTGTTGCCATGTTTCTTGTCACAGTAATGGTTACTGATGTAATGTTGAAGAAAGTAAAACAATTTTTTGCCCCCCCCCCACCACCACCACCACCACTCACACACACACTGAGTTTGTCTGCATGTCAGTGCACTAGAGTGTAATGTTCCCCTTATATCACTTTCAACAGGGCATATTTGGCAGGAGTTGGAGCAAGATAGCTAGTTTGATTCCTACAAGAACTAGCCTCCAAGTGAAAAACTACGCTCAACAATACATGAAGAACCTGGTGAGTGATTAGAAATGAGCCATGATGTTTTCTTGGACCATTTTATACAGCTTTTAAGAACATTTTTTATGTGGCTTCACAATTTCATTTCGCTTTTCTGTGTGTGCTTTGTGAAGTGATCTTTTTGTTTTTCATCCATAAAGCCTTGTACACCAAGTAGACCTACCAACTGTACCGTTTTTTTTCTCGGGACTTTCTCGGTTTTCAATCGGAAAATTACCTTTGTGTGTTGCCATTTGAAGGAATCTGCCCAAGATACGCCAGAATTTAATATTTCTTGGTGGTAAAAAGTCAATTTCCAGGTCATGTCCCCCTCTTAGTGTTTAATTAGTTGGCAGGTCTGACATATACTTTTCATTGTCTACAATGATCATAGGGGATTCTTAAATCAAATGTTGCTTTTTTGACAAATTTGATATTGAATTATGTTTTTCAGGCCAAGCGCAAAGCAGAACAAGAGCAACAGGAGATAGAGATGCTCCGCTCAATGTCTGAGACTCCCTTGTTCACGGCACAACCGTCTCTTGAGTCCAGCTTAGCAGCAGTGACTACTGGTCAGCCCACAGTCCATTCAAACCAAACAGACATACCCATTCCGTCCTCATCTTCCTCAACCTCGGCCAATAACCCCTCATCTTTGCCTGTTAAAGTCCAAGAAAAGAAGAAACGTGTCTCGCCAGCAAAAAAGACCAACCTTAAAAAGCTTAGTGATACAAAGTCTCCCAAAGGGAAATTAAAGGGCAAAGCTCTACTTGCACATTATCACCGACCAAGGGCCAAACTATCAAAAAAATCAAACATTTTCCCATTTACTACACAGGCACACTCTGTCATCTCACATGACGACAGGGAAAAAGACGAGATAAATCTGATTACAAGTGACACTGGTAAGTCGAGGGCGTCAAAGGTTTGCCAACAGGGTAATGCGGGTATTGGCAGTAATGATGACTCAGTCACTCGACTTTCAATGGAGGAGCAAGAGGATGATGATGAAGAGATTGATATTCTCAATGACGATGATGAGGAAGAAGCCCCAACACTAAAGACACCATCGTCCCCTAATTCAGTGTACCAACAGCTGCTCAACTCTGTTGATATGGAGCAGGAGGACTCGTCTGCTGAGGAAGACGACGACACGCCTGCCGAGGCTGACCACAAAGACTTTGACACCTATAGGGAGGATGCCAACACGCCTTCAGTCCAAGTGGAGACATCTGAGCCTACAGCAGATGGAGAAAGTGTGCAAAGTGGCCTTGTCAGTGAGACAGACAGGGACAGTGAGAATCTGGCCTTCAAGATGGAGACTGTGGGTAAGTGGGACACTATGGACTTAGTGTCTCAGTCTCGTGATCTCCTACAATATGTTCTGTTAGTAATGACCAAAGACTGTCATACAATTACAGAAACTTGTGGTACCTGGTTATGCATATATACACCACATTGCTCATTAAGTGTTCTTATTTTTCAAAGCAAATAACATGTAAAAATGACAAAATTGCTTCCTGTTATGAGCCATGTTGTTTAAGAATACAGTATTTGATTATCTTCATCAGAAAATACTGGTTTCACAACCAAATTACAGTTAATCAATGGAAGTTTAAAGTTGAGGTGAAGATGAGAAAATAGGGTCATTTAATGTTTTTTTTGTGTGTGCAGTAGTGAAAATTGAAGGAAAAAAACCTCCAACAAATACGAGAGACAGTGTGAAATATTGTAACAAAATGTCTTTATTTCAGTAAATGGTATCATCAGTGCTGACCGCAGAGTTGTCGAGTTTGACATCCCTCAGTGTGAGAAAGACTTAGACCCAGGCAAGATTGTAGAGGAAGAGAAATCTATTCACTCTGATTTCTTTGATGGACGTCCCCCCAAAACCCCAGAAAGATACTTGAAAATTCGAAACTACATTATTGACTGCTGGTAAATTTCATATGAGTTATGAGTATGAATATATACTTTACTGTTTTTAATGAAATATGAAAGAGCTTTGTTGCTCTTTGGAATGCGTTGTTTGAGAAGGCTTTATATTGTTGTATGATTGCTTGTAATGTTAAGTTTTGATGAAGTAGTAGTAATCCAATAGCACTATATGTTTGATTTATTAACCTGTTTTTACTTTTAAAATATATTTTTCTCAAAGATGTTGACTAGTCTACGATAAGATTGAAGGATACTCATTTTTTTTCATTTAACACAGTTATGCTGAATGTATTCACAAATGAATTTGTATTAGATCAAATTGAGCTGTCTATCCATCAGGTTGAAAAGCAAGCCTTCCTATTTGAACAAAACCAGTATAAGGACTGGGCTGAAAAATTGTGGAGATGTAAACTGTATTGGACGCATCCATGCTTACCTGGAGTGTATTGGGGCCATCAATTTTGGTTGTGGTGAGTTATCATTTGTCTTTTCACTCAAGTACACATTTTTTGTTTATTGACCTGAATTTAGGTACTTCCCTTTTGTGAAAAAAAAAGGAAGAAATGCAGGTGCAAGATGTTTGTTCAGAAAGAGATGAAGATGGAATTTATCTTGTAAGGTGAATTGATTAATTTTTATCCCATGCATTTTTTCCTTAGACCAAGCAGCGTATTTTCATCGTAACAAGGTGATAAGTGGGGGAGGTGCTAGCAGTCGTGTCAAGCCAGTCAGCAAAGATCTTGGGTCGAGTTTACAAGTCAAGTCAGAGTCCACTGTGAGTAACTATTTAATAATAATAAAGTCAAAGTGATCACTCAACAGTGAAAAGTGATCGACCTGTTTTATGTTAGGGAAAATAGCTTAGTTTTACTATCTATAACAAGTACAGGATCTATGCACTTTGATTTGTTTAAAGAGACTAAAGAGCATTGCAACTTTGACATTGTAAAATTGAGAATCTTCCCAGAAAGCCCTCCAGCACAAATCGTATCCGACTTTTCATGAATGATGTATGTGTGTCATATTCAAACCAGTGCATTTTATGACATGATTTAAAATGTAATTACATTATCAACTTTCCAGCGACCACGAAAAAAGCGACGGAGGGATGGATCTGGTCTGTGGGTTGATGAGAAAGAGCTGGAAGGAAAAACTATTGAGGTACATAATATTGTTTTTATTATTTACATGAGAATGACAACGACTTTACATTTTACATTAGTTGAAAGCTTTTCAGGAACAATTTACACATCAGTAAAGGGATTCTTTGTACAGTGTACACTCGCATGTGGATTTTGACGATTAAGAACCTGTTGTTATCCTTATCGATGTATTTTTCTATGGGACTTTGGGCCATCTTTGATTATAGATTAATGATTGTATGTTTGTTAGAGCTATGCCAAGTCTACTTAACAGGGCACAATGCTGTTGAGTTTGCAATCAGATTCACCACATTAATTCTTTCTTGTTTACTTACAGCATGATGTGGAGAAGAAAAAAGCTGAAGTGAAATCTCGAGGTCTTCGGGTGCCTAAGCCTGTATATGACCCCTTCAAACTAGTGCCTTGTCTACCTTTTACAGAGGAGTTTGAAGTGAGTGCATTTTAGTTGAGAGCTGTTTTGTATAAATTTTTATTAATTTCAGTTATGGTTCCCTTTTTTTTTTAGGAACATAAGTGGGCCACAAGTTTGAATCCAGTGAGTAAAGCTTTGTGTAATAATTTTGCCCTAAACCACCTAGAAATGATCCATGTCTATTGTAGTCTATTTTTGTGTGAACGTGTATCAGATCCACTTTAAGTCTACCTCACCAACTAAGCCTGCTTTGATCTTTTTTTGTGTGTTTATCTTTATTTTTATACTTAATGATTGATAGTATCCTTGGTCTCCAAGCCACAATATCTGAACATAGGCCAGTCGGCAACAGTATATATATCCAGGCCAGTTGGTAAAGTCTGAAAAATCTCATCATGGGTTTAGAAAAAGATAAAAAAATCCATGAAGAGTTTGAGCCCTCTGTTTTGTTTGTAAAGGAGAGCGACATATTTTGTATTTGTCAAGATGAGGTTACTTACTGTGTCAATGTCCTCATCCAGGCCCCTTACAAGCTGGAGCTGTTCAACACTGCTTTGGCTACCATGGACATTCACGCCCACATCTCCAAGACCGAAGTGATTGGCATGCTGGGGGGACAGTTCTACCCACAGGCCCGCTGCCTGGTCATCTCCATGGCCGTCCCCTGCAAGAGTATGAGCACTGGTATGCAGTGTGAGATGGACCCTGGTAGGTCATTCTTGGTTTATAGTTATATGACTATGATTGCAGGAGAATCCTTTGTTAGTCGGTGTTACTCTACAAGAAGGACAAGTGATCCTTTAAGAATATGAATAGAGCGACAATGGATTCTTTAGAAATACAAAATGAAAAATCAATGTATGTCGCAAAGTGATAGTGTCTTTTGACAAAACCTATTAAGCCCTTAAAATGTTCTGGTTGTACGAAGAAACCTTTTATTTTCCCCCTTTTTGTTTGTTCTTGAAATGCACTTTGTCAGCTCATGAGTATTGAGATATATGTTTCTATTGTGTGAGCCTGAGATGAATTCACTCTATTCATCTTATCTTCCATCTATCAGCATCATTTCTTATCAATCCTTCCCCCTCTGTTTTCATGGTACAGTGTCTCAGACCATAGCCAGTGAGCAGATTGAAGACGTGGGCATGTCAGTGGTAGGATGGTACCACTCTCACCCCACCTTTGCACCAAACCCCTCTGTCAGAGACATTGAGACACAGAAGAAATTCCAGGTGAGAATTTGGCCCCATGAACCTGTTATTGCTGTAATGTTCCAATTATTTGTGTGTTTTTCACAAACTTTTCTGGTGTTTATTGAACAAGATTCCCGTTCCAGATTTTCCACTTTCTTTTTATGTACCTTTCTGGGTTGTTTTTTTCTGAAATGTTATCTGTGGTGATTCTTGGGATGCAAATATTTTTGGGGCTTTTAAAGCACATTAAGCTCGTTATGGGTCATAATTTGAAGTAACCGTTCTTACTCTTAATTGATAGTCTTGTCTTGTCTTGTCTTGTCTTGTCTTGTCTCTGCCATGTCCATCACCTGGTGTTTATTGTGTCCTCAGTACTGGTTTGCCAAAGGGGGCAGTCAATTCGTTGGTGTGATCATCAGCCCCTACGACCTGGCTACCTCATCTCTATATTCCAACATCCAGTGCCTGACTGTCAGTGAGCAGCACAGCAAGGAGTATCTCACCAGTGAGTTCCTCAAACTTTACCTGTTTGTCACACAAAAGGCAGCTTTCATCTAGGTTAAAAAAAATGCGTTATCAGTCAATAGCATTTGCATGTTTGTTTTTGTTTTACATGTTGTGTCTCAAAACCTGTAGCCAAAAGCCCATAAGTAAACATGGATACAAAATTTGGTATGATGATGATGAGGATCTGCTTTTTTATTGTGTCCCTCTATTCAAAGAGTATCTACTAGGTTAGGTAACTTCAGAAGAACTTAGGTGTTTACAGTTTATTAAGCACTAAAAACAAAGCCATCCACAGATATCTAGTTTTTTTCTTCTTCTCTCATTAATTTATTGTTCAACTTCTTTCTTTTTTGTGGTCTGAAGTATCTCGTTTCATGTAGTGTGTTAGACATCAAACATTACATTACAGTGTACTTGTTTCCCATCAGACCTGCCTTACAAGTTTTCCTATGAGGTTGTGTATCGTGACAACTTGCGAGAGATTCTGGGACCTGCCAGTGAGCTGGCTGAGAAGTACTCAAAGTATGTCAACAGGGTACAGCTGCACTGCCAGTACAAGGCTGCGCTGGGGATCACTTGCTTATCTAAGGTAAATACTACGAGTACTAGTACTACTACTAAAGCTATCATGATCATTGTATTCTATCTACATGTCCTTTAAAAGTAATTTTTTTTTAGGTGTTATCAATTTTATCAACTATCATTTCAGCCAGGGTGTTAAAATGAATAAACAAACAAAAACAACCAACCAACTAGAAGCATCTTTTAGTTTTTGTCATTTATTCAAACTTATTGTGTTACTTATTGATGTCTTAGATATATAATAGATAAAGGAGTCACCCGCTTTGACTTCAGATGTCTTTCATCATTGCATTGTTCATTGGTTTGTTTTCTGAGTTTATCAAACGACAATGTTTTGTTTCCTTTTGAGGAGAAAGGGGATTGGTAGGCTCTAGACAGTTCCATATTCACACCAAAGGCTACTACGCACAAGAGAAGATTGATCATAGTCTCCTTTTACTACTCCACAGATGCTTCAGTCTGTGAAGCGACTTTTGGCACCACTGGACACAGACGATGATGCAGCTCCTAGTGGTGCAGCTCTGCCATCAGCCTACACAGACAGCCCTAAACTGATCCCATCCTGCAGCAAGAGCCAAGACACAACAGCTGGGACCTCCTCCAAGCCAGACCCGCCGCGGTTTGTCTCTGTCTCCACTATCCAGCGCAGTCGTGTGGAAGAGGTCCTGCATTGGCTGGAACAGATCTTCTTGGAGAAATTTGGCGAATCACAGCAATCATCTACGCCTGACCCTAGTGATGATCTCGGTTTCTCTTCGTCTATGCCTTTTGAGTAACACCGAGGACTACCACACCAAGACCAAGTGAAGAATAGTGAATATGCTTTTAATGTTGAACTCATTCTATACCTGTTGTGATCACCGTTATTTATAAGACATTTTTGTGTGGTTCTGACTATGTAACCAAAGCATTGTTTGTTTTGAGGTCAAATTCACAGAGAAACATACACTATTCACATTGTATTTTGTATATCAATCTTTAGGAAACTGAATGAATTGAGAACATGACAAAATATATTTAGGAAAGATAGGTGGCAAAGGCAATAACTAAATAAGTATTATATGTCAATGTAAAGGGGAGACAACAAAAAATACAACTAAAATGTGATTTTGTGAACAATTTATGCACATCTGAAAGCATTTTAACCCATTGACACTTATGGAGGATTCATAAGAGAATGTGATAGTGCTTATTTCATTTCCATATGAGGGGCACCGTGGGAAAACAGGGCACATTGGAATTTCAGGACATATCACGACTTAAGTATGGTTGGAAAGGGCACACAGTGGCGAGCTGCAAAAAGCATCCACATGGGTCCAAAGACAAATATTGAGATAACTATATAGGTTAATTCTGCTGTATTTTCTGAGCATTTTGCTATTTATTTGACGGCCCTAGCTTTATTGGCTGCTGAGCAGTGAGATATGCCCAGTTTAGTGGATGGGGGGTGGAAAACGGATTATGGAGAAAGACAGTGTTAAAGTTTACCCGTTGCTCAGACAGAAGAACTGTGCGAGAGAGAGACATGTGTGCACTTTTTACAGTAAGAACAACAACACCAGCATGTTTTGTGACAAATACAGACACATTGCACGTTTTTTTACCTGAAATCTTGCTGTGGCAGGTTGCTCCAAGGGATCGTCAATCTGGAACTAATTCATGTCGGGTTGTTGGCCACGCCCGCAACCTCGACCCCTTTTCGCTTTGCCACGTTACGCTTTTTTCTCGCTTTAGCAGGTGGCATCTGATCAGCATCTGAATCCTCACTAGCACTACTGGCATGGTATGGCACAGCAGGTTGGGGTGTCACAATGTCTTGGCACTGAGGGGACACAAACTGACGAATCTCTTTGTGAAGATATTGTTGGCGTTTGAGTGGGAGTCCGGGGGATGGTACGACTGGAGGCATGACGTGGGGCTGAGGCAGAGCTTCCTTGGTGAGCAGCTGGCTCTTCTCAGGCTGGTTGCTGTGTTCTTTGACCATCACATTGCCTGTCCCGTCCATTCTGAAGTGCTGAAATGATTTGATGGATTTTACTTTTTAGTAAAACTCGGACAAGAAAGACGTCCAATCATACGTAGGAATCTCTGACGGGCCATTCTCTGCACCCACAAGAATCGCTTGGTTCATGGTTGACGAATTGTCAACAACTTTTGCCACATCATCAAGACAATCCACGTGGTAATTTTCAGCTTCTGTTTGATTAGTCCAAACCCGCCATCAGGGCTGAACTTTGTGTGTCCAGCTATCAGAAAGCTCAACTGGATAGTCAGGTTCGGCCCGGTAGCACATCTCCACATTAAGTACCAAATCATGGCAGAGTTTTTATTCTGTTCACAACAGTTGTCAGCATGTAGGAGAAGGTACGTCTCACCAAGGCTGTAATTTTCCAGGTAAAAGTGCACATACGATATGACTGTTTGCACCTTTACCTGTGTTGTGAGCCTCATCAACGAGGATGTTCAGTTGCTTCCCCACGGCTTCATTGTTTATGACCCGTCTGGTGTCTTTGCACTTTCAAAGTGTTGTGCGGGAGGCGTTTCTTACTTTTGGTGCACACAAACCTCGGCTCCACAGGCCTTGTAGTGCTTGATCAATGTCGTGAGCTTCCTCAGTCCTATGTCATGGATGTAGAGGAAAAAATAATAACAAATCCGATACCCATGTAGTCTGTCCTCGAGGCCTTCCGTTCAGGCTCTGTGTTTTAGTATTGAACAGCTTCCATACTTCACAACATATGAAATTTGCTGTCTGCTTCCATGAATATGTGCTGTGTGATGTCTTCAAGGCGGTAGCGGTTTGGTCACAAACGACATTTAGGGCCAAGGAAACTGTCTGCTTTGCGACATTGGATGGAAACACTGTTGATTTTGTTAGCTTGGACAGTTTTAGAAAAGAGCCCTCCTTTGACTTGTACAGCTCTTCTAAATCACTCCATTTCGCATGGAAGGTGCTAGAAGTAGAGTCAGGGAGATTAAAACTAAGAGTTCCGATCTTCTCTGTCATCCAGTTATTTCGGATGTTCTTCACAATGCGAACTTGGTCATAGAATCAAAATATCTTGCGCTCTTCATCTGTGGAGGAACGTGCAATCCATGGTTTGTCGGTGTTGACTGGGGTAAATCGTTCTTTCCTTTCTTACAAGTCAATTTTTCGTAAATGTTGTCGAAGGGTGGAAGTGTTGTTGTCGTGATCTTCTCTGCTTTCTTTATGATTCTGTCTAACCGAGTTTTGTCGTTTGATCTGATGATCCAATGTCTTTCAGGTGCCCTAGCGCAGACTCATGGGCCCTGGCGATCGTGATGAGTTTCGTTAGCGTGAGGTTGTTATTCTCCCTCATGAGACGGCTCTTGAGTGCAGTGTCAGTTAGCGAAAACATGATTTTATCACGAATAAGTCTATCTGTCATCTCGCCGAACGCACAGTTCTTCGCCTTCGTTCGCAGCTCGGCGACGAAGTGGTCGATAGGTGTGGACAGCGGTGTCGTCCAGAACTTGTAGCTATCATATACCTCGTTCTTGCGGGGCGCACAGTACGCTTCGATTTTCGCGAGCACATATTTGGGGTCCTTGCTGGATTCCCCTTCAGCATATATACGAAATGGTTCGATATCTCGAGAACTTCCTCGCCCGCTAGGTTTATCACAATGGCTGCTTGAGTCGCTTTTGGCTTAGCATCACATCCAGTTGCAGTAATGAACGTTTGTAGTTGCTGGTGCCATTTTCGATAGTTCTCGCATAGATTGCCACTGGTTATATCCAATGGAACAAGAGGGCGGAAACCAGTGAAGAGATTTTCAGTAGCCATGATTACACTGACAGATTACATACTAGCACTAGCAGGAGAGTTTACAGCACATCAATCAAATCAACTACAAGTCAGACTGATTGAGATTTGACACTGTTCACTGACAGACACATTTTGTCGCCACAGGCTAGTGTGCTTTCAGAAATCATGTTATGGGTGGGTGCAGATGAACATTTCTCTAGGAGTTCTGGTGTTACTGATAACTTAAATAAAGGCTCAAACTGTCGCTCTAACACCTCAATTGATGCCCTGTTGGTCCACAGCTTTGCCAAAGATGGAATTGGAACCACCTCTGTATAAAATCGACCCCTTTATATAAACCTCGTCAATAATAATAATGCAATACTTTTGGCGTTCTTCAATACCATTGAAAACTGACTTGAATAACTTCTCATCCGTGGTGATTTTTGCCAATGATGTGATGCTCTTTAGTGTTGACTCTGACGGAAGTCGCATGCAATGTCGAAGCTGGAGGTATAATGCCCTTGATTGAGTAAACCATGTGAAGGCTCTGATCAAATCTTCCCGACTGTA
>JAUELK010025847.1:0-12500 GCA_031471215.1 Gastropteron pacificum | reverse complement strand
GCGCTATATAAATGCCATCTTTTTTTTTTACGTTGGACAGTCCCTTTTGATCGTCGTCAATTGTCAGCCCAGACTTTGTAAAGAGTAGGGAAACCTTTGAATCAGTTTGTTGGCGGGCGTGGGTTGGGCCGATCAGGCAGAACTTCCAGTACACCTAGGAGGTGGTTGAGATGGCTTTGGAAGATCTAGGTTTTTTTTAATGTGCTGTAAAAGAGCATTGAGCCTTGCTGTACATGGACAGTGCTAAAGTGTGCTATATGATAGAAGATTAACCTATTATTGAAGAGTTGTTAGTACTATCTATAATTATCAGGTTTGTTTCTTCCCTCTATACAAGTTGTTTATTTAGACAGAGAGTGGCTGTATATACAAGAGTCACAATGATAGCTTACAACAACTCTATACTACACAGAAACCAGGGCCCTTGTTCAACAGACGTAAAGCCTCTCGGGTACCTGAGATGTGCAACCTAGGCACTGTTAAACCTGCGAGGCTCACTTTCTTTAAACAGGCACAAGCGTTCAGTAAGTAGCAAGTGCTGAAAGTGCCTAGGTTGCACGTCAAGCTTTACGTCTGTTGAAAGCTGCCCACACCAGACAATCACACTAGTGACAAGTTTCACTATCTCATTTCATGTAACTTGTGAATATTGTACAGGATTCGTCTTTTACTTTTTGTTTGCTTTCTATTACAATACTCTAGTCTGATGAAGTTGTCGTTCGATTTAACGTTTCTCAGTTTGAGTTTGAGGTTGGACTTGGGCATTGTTTTCGGAGTTTTAAAGTTTTCTTTCTGTCTTCTACATTTTAATACCTTGATTGACTGATTACAGGACACAACTTGCGGATGGGGCTAGTAGAGTTAACTGCCTATGATTGAGGGCAAGTGTCGGCTAGTAGGGTTACCCGCCTATGATTCGCTGAAAATAATATGCATAAGTCACTTATACTAGATCTAGTATTATTGTTATTAAATGTCTATTCTGTTCATTTTCTCTTCTTTCTTTTTCCCTATACCATTAGTGTACTTATTTTCTTACCTCTTTAGTCCCTACTACTACTACTTACTATTACGGTTAACTCTACTAGCCCCATCCGCATTTGGTTTGTTAATGGTGCAGGGGGTCCTCATTATGAATGTACTATTGTAGAACATTTGTAGATGCAGAAAACGGAAATGGAATCATGTTGCTGAGAGTTGAATCAAGTGAAATGGAGGCCTTGCCAAGCTAAGCTGATGTTGTGTTTCCCCCCCCCCTGGGAAAGCTTACATGAACTGTAAATGAATACATGTACACTATTTATACACTACACTTGCTTAAGTTGTAGGTAGAATGTAAAGACATGATATTCAGTAATTAATTCAATAAAGTCCTATTTTTCTTCTTCTATGTAATATATTTGTATCTTCTTCTCGCTCAAGGACTAACTAGGAGTATCTGAACATACAGGGTGATTCACAAGCACACTGATAGTGATTATGAATTCTATGCACAAAAATGATAGTGGTAGTTGATGGGAATGGAATTACACATTGCTTTAGTAGAAGTGAATCAAGTGGATGCTATGTTATGTTTGTTTTTTTGAGCCCACATGCTGTGGTCAACAAGTTCAAGCATCAGGGCTACAGAAAGTGATGTGACATACACCTGGTTCATGGCTGCAACCCCATAAACGTCTCAATGTTGTATCAACTCAAAGGCTGCATTGCACAGTTGCATGAACAAGGAGCCAATTTGAAGGCCCAGGTTGCAGGAGCTTATGTTGCTGCCATAGCTCTGTGAGTCCATTAGACCACTTGAAGAGCAAGTAGCTCCTACCTTGTGCCTGATTGCGACAACAACAATGCTACCGGAACTTGACTTCCTCTTATCCTCTCCTCCTCCTCTCCCATCCCCCCACCCCCTCCCTCCTGTGTCACTCCCCCTTGTTGGTGATGGTCCCCTCAGAATAGGCTCTTTTGTTTTCTATTTCTTCATCTATCTCACTATTAATCAGTTTGGGCTCATTGTGGGGTTTTGTGTTTGGATGATTTCCTCTGTGAACAGGTGGGGTTTTCATCATCTGTGCTTTTCCTTCTTTTGTCTTCTAGTCTCTGAGTGTGATCGGCTTCAAGGTTGGACACAAAAAGACTATGAAGGTTTATTGAATGTTCTTGACGTTTGTGTCATTCATCATTTATAAATATAAACAAATGCTGTAAAACCCAAACTAAGCAAGCTGGATTAGTTGGAGATTTTATGTTTTTTTCATATAATTGCCTTGATTCATTGATGGAATGTTGTTTTTGTCTCTCCACCAAAATGTTGAGGGTTTGTTTGTTAGTGTTTTTTAACCACGATGATTTTGATTTTACTTCAGATTTATGTACTACTCCAATAGGCAAAGAAGAATACCTTATTATTACCAGTTGACTCCTCAGGATGGCATAGCTCTGGCTCTGTGTTCTATAGAACTTCTACTACATGTGTCAGGGATGTACATGGTGTAGTCTGCACTCAGATTTGTTCAGGGTGCAAATCATGGGGGAAAAGTGTAACCCAAACTGCACAGATTATAATTAATAGCCAAACGTGTTGTTTGGATGCCCCAAGACTCCTTATAGTTATAGTGGTAGGGGATGTCTGGCAATGATTTTTTCAGACTCTTTCATCTACATCCATCTACATAATGATAATAATAATACATCGCATTTATATTGCGCATTTCCATTCACATGAATGCTCAATGCGTATTACAATCAATTAATACTATTACTACAGAATAGACAAGTGACTAAAACATGTACATCCCTGGTGTATGCCTGTTTGCTTGTTTCAATCCTCCCTTTTCAACCATTGTACTGCTGCTGACTTTGATGTGAATCGCCTCACTCCATTTGCTGTATGTTGTGCTCCCCCTATCCTTCTCTTCTTCCCGTCTCCACATACACATACGGCAAGGACGTACCGACACCCACTCTACAAATTATTTAGCAACACATATTTCTCACAAGTTGTTCTTCTTCTTCTTTTTTACAAAAATTTTTCAATTTTTCATTTTTCTTGTTTAATAATAGTGACTATACAGTGGCTACTTTTCTTTCTTTTCTTTTATGTATAAAACTTATTAATGCGGCTGAATGTCGCATAATTCTACTCCCCAATGATAGCTTGAAACAAACAGTCTCAAAAAAGTTTGACAGAATAAATGAAACTACAATCATATTCGCTGCATCATTGTTTAAGTCTCAGGGCACAAATCCCTTTTGGGGATGTAGGGCTTTATTATCTATTATCAAAGACTTTAGGGCACAAACCCTTTGTCAAGAAATGTAAGTCTTTATTATCAAAGTCTTTAGGGCACAAACCCTTTGTCAAGAAATGTAAGGCTTTATTATCAAAGTCTTTAGGGCACAAACCCTTTGTCAAGAAATGTAAGGCTTCATTATCAAAGACTTAGTGATTAGAATTCTTTCTTCCTTCTCGTTCTCAGAATGTGACACCAATATTTTATTATGATAGCTAAGTGTTGTTTTATTTTCTCTCGTAAATTCAGAAACATTAGAAAGATACATCCTATTCATAGGTCATTTTTTAATTCATTTGTTTCTCACTTACTGTAGTGGCCAATGTTTTGGGGGGTTCTATTTTCACCTTTGTATAAGTTTTCCACTTTGGAAGTTAGTACCCTTTTGATCTTGGGGAAAAAAATTTGTTAAATAGTTAAGCTTCTGTATTTAACAAAATTTATTGTTTGTAATTTTATACTTTGCAAAGAAGCAATTGTAAATATATTCAGTTGTTTTATTCACACGAAAACTCAGAAATGCTATACACTTTTTGTCTTATAGATTATGATGATCCATCCTTGATAATAAGTAAGAGTCAAACATGAAGATGACATGTTCAGTTGCTTTATTCTCTCCAGACCTAAAAGACGTGACATTTCATTGTCATGTAGATTATTCTGCTCATGGAGTATCATGTTCCAACCTGGACATTTACTGTTTGATGTTAAGATGGTATACATTCTGTTGTTGTACTGTATTCCCCTTAGAAATACAGAAACACCAAATTATTGTATCATTTCACTGAAGACATAACCTCTCAACCCCTTACTAACTAACGTAACCACAATTTTTGTTGGCTTTGCAGGAGAGAGGCTTAAAGGTTATTCTTTCTTCAATCACGTGGCTTACACACCACCAGTCTAAATTGTCCATATCTCACTCAGCCATTTTTGGATTGAAAATTGATTCCTGAAAACTTCTATAGTTTATTATAGAGGGAACAAAATATAGGACCCGAGTATTCGAATGCGGTTTGATTTATTTTCGAATCTGCATAAAATGCAATAAAGAGGAAGTATGATGATGATATTCCCAACTTATTGTTGTTGCTGAAACTGAAAGCATTTATCACTATGACTATTACTTCTTATGGTGCAAACCTTGTGGAGGAACATGTTTTAGTTAAGACAACTACATTTTGGGGGGGATGTGTATCATGAAACTCGAAGTCTGTTAGTATTTTTCAAAATTGTTTCAGTTTTTTTTTCAGTCAGTAGTACGAGTCTCGCTCACACTCTGTGTCTAATATTTGAAAAAAATCACCTTCAGTCTTCAGCATCGCGATGTTCGATGTTCGCTGCCACACATGATAATGATAATGCAACAATCCGCCTCCACTTTCCTCTTTTTTTTTGTAGTTTCATACCAAGAGATTTGCTTAGCAAGCAAGAGTCTGAAAGTCTGCCCGTTTTTCTATGGGACTGTATTTTGCCTTGGAAAATGCAAAAATGTACAGTATTTCCAGTTGTGCAGTTGAACATGATATGCCCTAAAACAAAGAATACCTACTTTGAGCTCTTCGAAGGAAAAGCGCTATATTGAGCTACTCAAGTAAAGGCGAAAATGCAAATAAATAAATAAATATATAAATACCATCTTTCACCGTGGTGAGACATGATCCTGTCATTGTTCTTTCACTGTGCTCCACTAGCTCTACCTGTTGTGTGTTAGTTGTTAGTGTAATCCCTCTAATCTACTCTAATAGTATGCTGCAAAGCACTTTGAGCTCGAGCGAGAAAAGGCGTGGCTATAGCAATTGGCGAACTATTAGTGTATCTCCAACTACTGCAGCTGAGCATTTGGACTTGTCAATCTGTCTCCCTTTTTTTTTTTCTTGTTTAAAAAATCAATTTTCAATGAGTGGATGTTGCGTTCTACACTTCACAAAACTCTGTTTATACTCTCAGGAAATAAGAAAAAAGTGCCTAGTGATATACAGTGTAGTTTTGTTAGTTAGGAATGTGTCTGCAGGATCTCTAAAAAATGTATTATTTTTGATGTTGTTGTCGAAGACTTTCATAGAAGGATAGTACTAAGTAGTGGTAAAAATGGTAGTGAGTCAAGGGGCTCAATGACTAAAGACATGCCGTCATGAAGATTCTTTGTGGATTGCCTCCCTTGTCGACTGGCTTGTCCGGTGGCCAAGGTGACAGGGTGGACCAAATGGTTGATGAGTTTGGTCTCAAAGCAGGCAACCCGGGTTTGAATCCCGATGAGGGCATTCTGAACGTGGGTCGCGTGGGCAGTTTTCACGGCTGTCCACCCACGTCATATTGGACGACACGGATGACCAGATGTCAAAACGTGGGTCCCACCTCTTTTGTGAGGTCTACAAAGTGTCGCTAGGGGTGTCAAACTCAAACTCAACCGAAACAAACTTATAATCTCAGGGATCTGTTATGAAAAAAGTACATGTAATGTGATTTATTTGGTTACATAATCAAGCAAATCATTGTATACAGTATTCTATAATAATTCTGCAATTTGCAAATGACTGAAATAAGTTACATAAAGTAGACTGTCTGTGTGTTGCTTCAAAATGTTGTGGTTTTATTTTTTTAAGGTTTAGTCTACAGAACAAACTTGATGTCTAGGGCTCTTAGTTAGAAGTGTGTTTTGTTTTGTTTTTCTTTTTTTTTTTTTGCCGGCAGTTTTGTTGTCTCCTTGTATTTTTTTTTTTGTATTTGCATTTAATGTAAAGTTGAAATTTCTGCGTTCAAAGTACATAATGAATGTTTTCTACCACACAAATCAATAGGGAGGACTAATGTGTGATGTGAAGAAAGGACGTGTAACTTTCATTCGGGGTGAATTTCAGAATTTGCCCCTTGTTCTTCCGATTGTGCAATCCAGTCTCTAAAACCTACCAGGCCAGTCAGGAGAGAATGATTTTATTTCTTATGAGAAAAGGTTTTCTTGTATGGGTTTTTTTTCACAATTCTGCCCTCTTTTGTCAAAAGGGAGTAAAAAGTGTGACAGCCTGTGTACTGTAGTTATAATAATATGCTGTAAAGCACCTCGAGCTTGCTGTAGAAGGAAAAAAAGCGCACTATAAATGTATGTTTTGTATTATTACCTGCCCCATTGTGTCAAAAGAGGGCAGAATTATCATTTCAATTGTTTGTTAATGTTAATATTAACCTACGTTACAAATAACATGTGTGTATTACAATGTTACCTTGATGAAAGCTTGTTTGTGTATCTTGCAGTTTCTGTCAGGGTAATAGTGGCTGTAAAAGCACTGTATAAATACTATCTATTATTATTCTCTTGTTTTGTAGGGTTTCTTTTTTATTTTCATAGTGAAGATTTCAATTTCATTGATTCGTGTCACCTTCTCTGATCCAATTAATGTTGCTTCCATTTTCTTTGTTTGCTACTTTTTAGAGATAGTTGTCTTTTCTTTTGCTTTTTTAAGAAATTAATGTGAGTGTGTTTGCGTTTGTCAGTAATGTTACATTTGCTATGTGTGCGTCTGTCCCTAATGTTAGATGTAGTGTGTGTGCGTTTGTCGATAATATTTAATTTGGTATATATGTGAGGTGGTCCAAAATGTTAGATTCAGATTTCAAAGGTTTGTATTCTGACATTGTTGTTATTGTCAGGAGAGAGGTATCTTGGGTCAAGATTTCACACACTGTACTTTGGTATATGAATGATAATACTATTATAATAATAATGAATGATAAATTTTAAAAAAAATAAAGAATACTGGAAACGAGAATAATCTCAAGTTTTATTGTTGTGTCTGTTGTCAAGTACATGTTCATGTTTAACATAATGGTTATGATCTGAGCTTTCCACACTTTACTTTAGTACATATGTATTTAAAGTGGAAAATGATGCTCAAACTCAAATATACACAAAACACGTGTTTGCAAATCAAGCATTGTTGCTTCACCTTGATTGAAACGAAACCGATTTACCTGCTTATGGACAATTAGTATTCAATGAAAAAGCAGTATTATTTGTTTTTAATGCATACATAATACTAATGCATTATTAACTACACAACAGTTCAACATGTAGAATTACAACACGCAATTAGGTACATAGTAGTACGTGCATTCTAGTGATAAGGAATAAAGAATCATCTTATCTTATCTTATCATCTTATCTGATGTTATACTTATACACACGCAGTCACACAGACATACACACTTGCACACATACACAGTCACGTAGACGCACATACACACTACACACACAGTAAGCCTGCACGTGAGCACACGCAGTCACACACACATACACAGTCACGTAGACGCACATACACACTACACACACAGTAAGCCTACACGTAAGACTCCGACCTGGACAGAATGTCAATAGAGGAAGGTGTTCCACAAGGAAGCAATTTATCCCCAGCAATGTCAGGGGGGTAAAGCACTAAACACTTGGAACGGGATGTTATACTATACTGCACAGCACCTCTAAAATCACAAAGAAATTGACACGAAACGTAGCCATTCACATAGAAAATCGTGGTAGATTGTAGATATAATCTATACAGTCATGGGTTCAACCAATTGAACCTACTACTGCTGCCACTTGTTCTACGCGGCCATCTGCATTGTTGTTGTTGCAAGCAGGCACAAGTTATGAGTTATTCACTCTTCAAGTGGTCTTGATAGACCTACAGAGCCATGGCATTCTAGCTCTGCAACCTGGGACTGGAGGGCCTTCAAATTGGTCCCTTGTTCATGCAATTGTGCAATGCAGTCACAAGACGCCTCCAGGCCAGAAAACTGCTATGTGCAATGCAGTCATTCAGTGTGTACTGCCTATGTTAATGTAACATTTGGGACATTTATGGTTGCAGCCATGATTTAGGACTGAATCAGGTGTATGTCACATCATTTTCTGTAGCCCTGCTCTGAAATAATTCACAAAGTTTGACCACAGTACGTGGGCAAGTAATCAGCATTAAAACCATTACATTGTATTGCTCGACAGCCTGGCGTTTCATATCTTATTTTGTCATGCTCTAGATGACCACCTGCACAACACGCCTACGATCACTAATCAACAAAATGACATAAATCCTGTTCAGAACGGTGCCTAGACCTACTTCTTACTCTCACTAGTTATCGAGAAGAAGAAGACTAGTGGGTAAAAAAAAACCCGCACACAAAACAAATTGTGTATCCTCTATGTAGCAGTGTTATTAGGACACCAAGTGTAAAGGGTTGTTGGGGCATTGTACTAAGTCTATAATCTCAAATACATATTTGATTCCAAGTCAAATAAGAAAGCGTAGGCTAACACACCAATACACGTATAAACAGTGATTTCCTTGTCTTTTTGCCTGGACATCAAGGCCCCTTTCAACACATGTAAAGCCTAGTGGGTGCCCGCGAGGTGCAATATAGGCACTTTTACTACTTGCTAGTGTTGAAAGCCGGTGTTTGAAACGTCTTCTTCTTCTTCTTGAAACAAACCATTATATCTTATCATTATTAATTCCTGTCGTCCTATTTCAATGTATGTGTTCTTGTTGGAGTATGCCCAAGCTTTGATACTGAAACACGTTTAACACCAATGAACACGATAACAATCATCCACGTTAATCTTCAAGTAAGTCGCGACCTCAGTGTTATTTTGTTACATCTAGTCAATGATATATAGAAGGAGATAGGACAACACAACACTGAAGTGACGAAGTGAAGCTGTGTTTTTTTTTACAGGAAGAAGAAGAAGATGATGACACAAACGATAAACTTGATAAACAATGTTGGAACCACACAACTTGCTGCAGTGTTAGCTGACGGCTCGGCACTTGAATCACCACCAACACCATTCCATCGCTTGTTGTTGTAGTTGTAGTTGTAGGTCTTAATGTAGTTGACCAGATTCAACTGAACGCCTTCTGTGACCCCAGAAACGCCATCTTCATCCCATTCTGGCAGACCGAGAAGGTAAGTAGTCTCCTCGCCAAACATGGGCACTCCACGATCCTCATCATTGTCTTCTAACTCAGAGGTTTCATATCGATCTTTAGACCTATCAGATCTTATAATATCAGTTTCCAATCCAGAGTTTTCTAAGCGATCTTTAGACCTATCAGATCTTATAATATCAGTTTCAAATCCAGTGTTTTCTAAGCGATCCTTAGACCTGTCAGATCTTATAATATCAGCTTCTAATTCTTGACGGGTCTTTTCTGAAGCCTGGATGATCTGAGCTGCTAGCTCAAACGAGTTCAACTCATTGGACGATTTCTGTTTGTAGATGTAATTGGTCAGATCTTTGTACTCGTCTTGTGTCGCGTCATCTGATTGGATGGCGCAGAGGTCGTCGATGTCCCTCGCCCAATCAGAATCAAGCGTGACTTGGACTCGTCTCATGTTCTTCTTGGTTGGACAATCCTTCAATGACGAATGCAGGCATAACAACACCATTTGGTATTCTCTGAGGAAATAGATGATGATGAGGATAATGGTGATGATGATGGTGATGATGATGGTGATGTTGATGATGATGATGATGATGATTGGTTGTTACTTCATGTGAAAATCTACGATAACACGATTGACCCATGACATTTTGTAGCAAGTATAAAGAAACGACGATAGTCAGGAATATAGAGTTGGAAACTTTGGAGTCCAGAAAAGGGCTGACATTCGCCAGGAATCTGGGGCGGCTACAGAACCTAATTGTGTCAAAGAAAACCCTGTACATATAGATTCTAGGGTAAACTACAACCTTTTTCAGTGTTCTCACGATACGATACATGCTTGGGACTCCCTGCCAGAACACATAGTGTCCACACTGTGTCTAAATGCCTCCAAGAACAGACTTGGCAACGTCTGGAATTCATAATATAGATTCTCATTAAACACAGACTGGTAGAAAGTTGTCAAAGTCAAACCTATGCGCACCAATCTTGAAAATGCAAGTACACTCGGTGTACAACAACAACAATTGGGAAGAGGAGAGAGAGAGAGAGAGAGAGAGAGAGAGTGTGTGTGTGTGAGAGAGTGAGGGCGCGGAGAGAGAGAGAGAGAGTGAGAGAGAGGGTGAAAGAGAGAGAGAGTGAGAGAGAGAGGGAGAGAGAGAGTGAGAGAGAGGGTGAAAGAGAGAGAGAGAGAGAGAGAGAGAGAGAGAGAGAGGGAGAGATAGAGACAGAGACAGAGAGAGCAGAATGGATGTAGAGTGAACAACATACTGTATAACAAAAAGAGTATTTAAGAGGCCCCGCCTTAATCAACATTGGAGTACTCACATGCAAATATGCTTGCTCACTGCCAGGGGGTGCTTCAGGCGGTCCACGTGGCTGTCGTAGAGTCGAAGGAGGGATATGAAGGGGCGCACGCACCCATGCACCCTACGCCCGAAATGCCGGAAACAGCTAAGAGACAAAGGGCGCCCTGGGTGTCCTTCTTCCATTGCAACCCTTCGGCACCACACCGGATGTACGTATAGAGCGAGGAGCAGAGCAAAGATCACGAAGACTGTCGTCGTAGCTGATTGGTTCCCAGAACATTTCACAGATCTTGATTTTCCTGGCCGAGCCGTCTCGTCCTCAATTTCGTTTTTATGTTGTAACTTTATATGTAGCTTCTGAGATTCTCCAAACGTGTGTGAGGGTTCAGAACTATTTCGCTTGTTCTGGATCTCATTCAAGAATTTGTCAGAAGAATTAGATCTAGAATTCCTCCAATGTCCAAACGAAAATAAGCTTGCTGATAGTATGGAATCTAGGCCTAGTACATTGTGTCCAAAATATTCACAGTCGGTTTTTCGAAAGGTGTTCTGGGTGTGATGCAATGGGTCTACGGTTTGATGAGAGTGGTTCGACGGCGGGGAGGAAATAATTCCTCTCAGTCCTGACTCTAACGTGGATAAGAATCCGATGTGAGGTAGATGGGGGATGGCTGACCCGAGTTCATGTGGGGAAAGTCTGCTGGATCTACTTCGGGGTATCTTCACCTGCACACAACAGCTGCAGTTAGTACAGCAGTCCTGTATGTCTAGACCTAGACCTGCATCTGAGCTGTCTTCCATGGAAGCAATGTGGACGGGTGAACTCTGATATTGATAGAAATCCATGATTTGTTTGAGGTTTCCAGTTCTCTCTATGAGATGAGGGCTAACAAAATCTTCTCTTTTCCGAAATAAATGACTGTCCCGTCTTCTTAATGACACTTTTACTAATGTTATTGCTGTTATTCTATGAGATGTGAGTGGGCATACACAAACTTCTCTTCTGTGGAATTGCTGTCTCGTCTTTAAATCACACTTTTACTTGTGTACTTGCTGTTAATCTATGCACGTATTTGGCACTATATTTTGCATCATCTAGTGACAACCTTTAAAAAGAGGGGCTACATGAATTCAGAAGTCACCTTTTCATCCACACAAATACATGTAGATCTAGTAGGCCACTCCAAAACTGTGTTGAGTAATTGTCCGTGAAATCGGTCACTTTTAGGCTACAATATGTAACACAACCTATTCACATATATCATTTTTCTCCGACTCAAATCTTTGATCCCTACATCAGTCCATCAGAGAAACACAGTTTTAAAAAACAAAAGAAAACGATGATCACAAGCTATATCTGCAAAGATGACACCCGGAACACTTTACTTCACAAATGTGGACGTCATATAACCTCAGACAATCTCAATGTTGTTGTTGTTGCTGTTGTTTCGATCAGGCACTAGGTACAGTACAGTATGAGCTTTTCACACTTCAACTTCAAGTGGCCTGTTAGATCTACAGAACTGTGGCAGCCAAACTGTGCAACCAAGGACTGGAGGACCTTAAAAAATGGCCGAAAGTCTCAACAATAAAGCAGACGATAACAACCACAGCCAACAGGTATGCTCTGAGCTTTGAGTGAAGAAGAAAACGCTGTTGCTTGGGGTGGGGTTTCCACCTGTGAGTTGTGAGCAAGACAGGGATACAAGAACTCCCCGGACAAAACCCAGCCACATTCCTGAGGACAATACCTTCACCTTTTGCCACCGACCCCGAGATGACTTCTCCCGGACTGCCGGCCGGACTGACGAGCTTCGAGTTCAAGTTGAACCCCCACCCGCCCCGCCCTACAACTCTCTTTCTCTCTCTGTCTGTATGTCTGTCTGTCTGTCTCTCTCTCTCTCTCTCTCTCTGTCTGTCTGTCTGTCTGTCTGTCTGTCTGTCTGTCTGTCTGTCTGTCTGTCTGT
>JAUELK010025736.1:0-13726 GCA_031471215.1 Gastropteron pacificum | reverse complement strand
GGCGCAGAAACATGCCTATAGCCTGGGTGGGGTGAGGAAATGGTGGTAAAAAACCTTTCCCAAGGGTTTACGGAACTGGCCCCAGTAAATGGACCAAGTCAGTGCTTTCATCAACACATTGCAAGATAATACTCCACATATCAATCATTTATACTCCACATATCAATCATTTATACTCCACATATCAATTATTTATACTCCACATATCAATCATTTATTCTCCACATATCAATCATTTATACTCCACATATCAATCATTTATACTCCACATATCAATCATTTATACTCAGCACCCAGCTAGCACATGGAAACACTTCCTACAACATACATGAAGTTACTCCAACTCTAAAAGTATCTATGTGTTTGCTTTCATATAGAATCATGGTATCCAAAACGTATCGATTTTCGTTAGCCCAAGCAATCATCTTTCTTGTGTGTATACCTTTGATTAGTAGGAGGATTGGCTTCAGAGTTTTATAGAAGTATGCTTAGCATTGATTAGTGTGTTCTGCATCATACAGTAACCACCCCAAATCTCTTTTTACACGGTATTGCTTTGTTCCCTTTTAATGTAATTATTCCTCTATTTTTATTGGACGTGTACACTATGTATTATATGTAATCTATGCACTTTTGTGTTGTGTTTTATTCACACTCCATGTTAAGCACAATGAGCTTTCGCAATGCTGCTATACAAATAAAGTTATTATTATTTTTAGCACGATTTGCTTGAGAGACAAGAAAAAGAATAGAAAAAGAAGATTAACCCACAAAAATGTAACAAAGATGACTCATCACTTGAACATTAGAACAGGTCTTACTCTTTCACCTGACACTCTTATTTCATCGGCATGCTCAACATCTTAATGTATCTATGGTCAGTAAGAATCGGTTGCCGGTAGAGGACTATATAATGTCTTGTTTGTATGTCAATGTCTAATCTTTGTTTGTATGTCAATGTCTAATCTTTGTTTGTCTCGTCACTTCTATTCAGAATTGTGAATATTGCTGCTCGGATTAAAGAAGGAGACATCAGCAAAGAGTCTGTACTCATTTAGCCTGAACAAATACACACAACAGAAGGACTCTTTTACTACTTCTTCATCGTTCTCGAGGACTCTTTAACACTCACCTGCAAGTCCTCTGAGAGGCAGTCACTTGCAATGAGGTTGTGAGTGAAGCGGGCCAGGACCATAGACACTGTGTTGTAGCCTTTATCTGAGGACATCAAGTACAATGATACACATTATTATCTACAATCATAAGAATTATTGATCAAAATTATGAGCAATTCATTTCTGTGTTTAACGTCTTTTTCTCCCTATACTTCATCCATTCATCCGGAGGGGTCTTGTGACTGCATTGCATGAATAAGGGACCAATTTGAGACCCTCCAGTCCCAGGTTGAAGAGCTAGGCTGCCATGGCAGGTCTGTAGGTCTATTGGACCACTTGAAGGGCGAATAGTTTGTACCTTGTGCCTGATAGCAAACAACAACAACATCCACGCTGTACCTGAATCAATCAGATAACTCATGCACCGTGACAAAAAAAGTATCAGAATGTTTTTTAATGTTCTTATTGTAAAACTAAAGGTACTATGCAGCACCAAACCAAGTCATGTTATTGGTGTTGTTTTCTAATTTGAATCCCTTGTGCTGTGAAATGGTTGCCCTTGACAGCAATTCAGTGCCTCTTGAGGGAAGTTGCAGGTTTTCCCCAGTTATCAGGCATTTTTGCATGTAATGTGTTCTTAATGTTTGGGTAAATTTGACAGCAATTCAGTGCCTCTTGAATGAAGTTGCAGGTTTTCCTCAGTTATCAGGCATTTGCATGTTATGTATTCTTAATGTTTGGGTAATTGTGGGAGTAGCTGCTATCTTTGGTTTCTTAGTTTGGAACCAGTCATCAATAAGTAAGATCGGTGTGCTCTTCCTACCTTTGTCCAGCCTGGCACATTCTTTGTCAAGCTCTTTGGTCAGCTGGGCCAGCATGGCAATGTGGTCGGAGCTCACACTGGACCTGGCAAGAGATAAAAACACTTCTGAATATCCTCAACAAAAATACATCATGTACCAAATGTAATTATCCCTTTATGACCTGTACACCAACTAGTCAAAGGTGTGATGGCAATGTGGTCGGAGCTCACACTGGACCTGGCAAGGGACAGAAACACTTCTGAATATCCTCAACAACACTACAAGTACCAAATGTAATTATCCCTTTATGACCTGTACACCAACTAGTCCCTTTTTCTTTTCTTCTTCCAATTATGACTGCAGCCTCATTTACAGAGGACTTTTGCAATCACGCAAAAATAGTCAAAGTGTGATGGCATTCATTGTATAGAATTGCAATGTAAGCTTTGGCTCTGATGACCATAACCAAACAGTTATCTGATCCAAAGGGACGAAGTATGGTGACTGAAATGACAAATGTGATAATCATACAACTGTGTCAGCACTATATAGGACCTATGACAAGGCTCACTTTGTGATCTCCTTGATGTTCTGACTGCCAGAGTTGAGGAGGAAAGTGTTGAAGAAGCCCATCACATTGCTCACCAGATTGATGAACTGAAACACCAGATGAACAAACAAAAACATTCATGTCATTACGATTATATTAATTAGAATTCTATTACATTTCACTAAAATTCTTGTCTACATCAAAAATCAAAGAAAATCATAAAACGATGGTGTAGAAGCATGGAGAAAAATAATGATAATGAAACAACTCTATTCAAATACATGAGCACATAGCACTTCACACCTAATGAACATAACAGTAACATGATTGATACATTATTTACTTTGGAACTGCCTGGGGGGAAGAAATAAAAACAAGCACATGATCTCTGGAACAATTCAAAAGTCGACTAAAAACACTTCTCTTTAGAAGAGCTTATCTCCGATAATGTAGCATACAAATTGCTGAAGAATGTGCATAGAATGTCTGTTCATCTCCTGAGTGTGAATTGTGGAAAATTGTTCTGTTTTAAGACTTTGTGAAGAGCCATAGAGCACTTGTGGTGGATTCTGGGGCTATATAAATGTATTATCATATTTATGATTAAATAGGCATAAAGATCGCTATACACACTTTTTTTCTTTTTAAACGACACTTTTTTAAAAGCAAAAAAAACACAACCCCAATTCAGACATTGACGATTTACCCCATCTGGCTCCCTCTTGTCGGGCACAAAGCTCGGACTCCTGTCCCCAATTGGGCCTCCACTGGACTCCCGCGTCCGCTTGCTCTCCCCACTTCCTCCCTCAGGCAGAGGGGGTGGGGGTGGGGGTGGTGTGGAGGTCACAGAGTCACATGGGGACAGCAGCTCATCAAGCCAATGGCCGAGAAGGGTTTCAGAGTCATCGTCTGTTTCGAAGAAGAGGTACAGTTTGAGAATTAATGTTTTAATTAAATTTAAATTTAAATTAATTCTGTTTTGAATTCGTAATGTAATGACAAAAAGTTATTTTATCTTATCTTCCTTTGTCTTAAAGTAGAGTTTTCACAACGTTTTGGAGACCATGCAAACAATATTTTGAGTTTTGAGTTTTGAGGCATGAACTCATGAAAGGTAAATGAATTCATAAGATGCTATATATAACTGAGACTGGACCATTCCGTATGGGCCATTATTTTGTTCTTTGAGTCAATAATAGTTGATATTTTTAAGAAAAATCTCTGTACAGTTTATTATTGTTTGAAACAACTTCCAAGAACTTGTGCCCCTGTGGTTCAATTTGCAACAACAAATCTTGTTTTGACCTTTTGATAACAATGGCAAATCGGTCAGATAAAAATCCTGTGGGGTTGGTTTTTTTTTCTTAATCCAGAGTTTGATGGTGCGTTTATGGCTCAAAGGCTTCCACGAAAAATGGAGCTAATAACACTGAGAAGGGATGTAAAAATACAATACAATACTTGGTACTGTTGGAACTGTGAACACCCTCTCCATGTGCATTTTGAAAGATCGAAACGCTCTGGGCGTCTCCTATCCAAAATTGCAAGGACAGAGCGATACAGAAAGTCCTTTGTACCAGCATGCACAAGATTCATGAACGCAAGATGTGTGAATGTGTGAGTGAACGAGTGAGAGTAAGACATCATGATTGTTTTTAATGTAACATTATTGTATTGTTTCAGGTATTTTTGTTCTTCATGTGTGTTTGTCACTCTCCCATGTACACTGACACGAGTTTCCCCATTTCCGTGGATTAATACAAGTTTATCTCCTCTTATCTTATCTTATAAAAAAAGGTAAAAGTGATAAGAGACCTTGGTCACCTTCGCTGCTCTCCTCCGACGTGCTGAAGTCATCTTCCTCGTAGAAAGTGTTAGAGTCGGACGTGCTGCTGCTACTGATGGTCTCCTGGGAGTCAGAGCCCTGCTTCAGCCTCTTCAGAAACACAGCCTGCACAAATAGGAAGGAACAAATAAACGTTTATCACAGGTAGATCTAATACTTAGATTAATGTAATTTTTAAAAATTTTTAAATAGCCAGTACTCATTACACAATAAAGTCTAGACAATTTAACAATTTCTCCACTTGGCCAAACATGTTATGTTGTTGTTTTTATTCCTTGCCATAGAATTGTTCCTCCGTGTCAGCCCATGTCGTTCCAAGATGTATCTATGTCTGATGTAATATAATAAAGAACACATTAATCTCCCACCTTCTTGAAAGCTTTGGCCATGAGGTGTATGTATGTCTGATGTAATATAATAAAGAACACATTAATCTCCCACCTTCTTGAACGCTGTGGCCATGAGGTGTATGTATGTCTGCTGTAATATAATAAAGAGCACCTTAATCTCCCACCTTCTTGAAAGCTGTGGCCATGAGGTTGAAGAGCATGTCGTGCAGCCCCACAGTTGTCAGAATGGCTTTCACCCTGGCCCAGGCACTCAGATTGTCCAGGATGTCCACACTCAGCCCTTGACTGGCCTCCACCTCCACACGCTGGAACAACACACACAGTTGGCAGGATGGAAGAATACACACAGTTGTCAAGATTAAGAAATAAACATAGTTGTCGAGATGAAAGAAAAAACACAGTTGTCAAGATTAAGAAATAAACATAGTTGTCGAGATGAAAGAACAAACACAGTTGTCAAGATATAAGAACAAACACAGTTGTCAAGATATAAGAACAAACACAGTTGTCAAGATATAAGAACAAACACAGTTGTCAGGATGAAAGAACAAACACAGTTGTCAAGATGAAAGAATAAACACAGTTGTCAGGATGAAAGAAAAAACAGTTATCGAGATGAAGAAACAAACACAGTTGTCAAGATCAAACAATAAACACAGTTGTCAAGATCAAACAATAAACACAGTTGTCAAGATCAAACAATAAACACAGTTGTCAAAGTACCTTTACAGACACCCCAGTGAGTCATGAAAAATGTTTTTTTTTTTCACTGTGAAATCTCTGGTTTTTACTAGAGTACTAAAAGTAAAAAAGAAACTCAATATTTTCATCATGGGTAGAATGTAAGAAAAACATTCCTTTGATGAGTACATTAATGCGTTTGCGTTTAAATGATGATACGGTCAAAGGATACCAAGGGAAGCACACCCAGAGAGAAAAGAATGCTGAAGAAGGAGGTACAGACCATTATAAGTGGGATCTGTCCTAAACATGTACTGAGTTTGACCTGACTCATCATGATGACCCAGGAACAAAGTAGAAAATGAAAATTCTCTCCTCACCATGATTGCCTCATCAGCGCCTTCTATCTGCAGGTCTTCCAGCAAGGGGGTGAGTAGGTTGACGGCATTTGTGGCCAGGGCGACTGCCGTCACACTGAGAAACTGGTGGGTCCTGCTCACACGAGAACACAGCACAACTCATTAGGCAACATTTCGGGAGAACAAAGAAAATGAAGAAGAATTAGTCAACAATTGAAGCCCACACATTTCAATTTCTGTGTCCTAATTTGGGTTAAAGGGCGAAAGCTCAAATGTTGCATGGCTTGAAATATTTCAAGTATTTCATACTAAAATTCTAGTCAAAGCAAAAAGCTTTTTGCCAATCCTCTCCTTTTCTATAAAATTCTTTTGTTGTTGTTGCTCTTCTTTTTCTTCCAATTATGACTGCAGCCTCATATACAGAGGACTTTTGTAATCGCACTGTATGTGCATATGTGTATGTGTGTTGGGGGGGAGGGCAAGTGCACAAACCTTCATAACTTATTTATCATCTTGAGGTTTGTAATTGATGTATTTCAAACTTTAGTACAAAAAGACACTACAAGGAGACCATTTCCTCCACTCACACTTTGCCAGGTGAGGACCTGGTGGGAGCTGCGTCTGCCTTCTTAGCCTCTGAAGGTGCGCCTTTGCCTTTAGCCGGGTCCTTTCTCTCCAGGATGATGGCAGGGGTCAGAGCCAAAATTCCCTGCAGCCCTCGCAGGCTCTCCCAGGCAGCTAGAAGGTTCAGGTTCTGAGCAATCTGATCAGGAAAAGGAAGAGGAAATTATATTTTCTTCATTCAATTTTTCTTTACTTGCATGAGAAATGTATGTCTGCCGTATGCAAAACAATTAAAGTCAATACTGGTGATTTCAGGATTGGCAACATTGGTTGGTAGCATACTGGTAATACAAAGTTCGCAAATTATACACCATCAATATAATTATAATCAAATAAAACCATGTCCCTGTCATTTATATGAATGCTAGAAAAACGACCCAAAAAAGTGCTTTCCAGAAAACAAGGATGCTCAAATCTCTAGAAAAATATGTACTGGAAATGTAAATTAGAGATTATTGACTGATTGACAAGTACCTATTCAACAATATTGTCTTTATGGAATACAATACATCCTGGTATCCATTCTACAGATGAAACTGTTCTTGTCTTTAATAATCAGTTTTTAAAAGAGAGAGAGAGACATGGACAACAACAGAAAATGTTTACTTACACTCCCTCCTGCTCTTGTTGATGTCTTGATAGCTGATGAGACCCATGTGAAAATCTCAAGCTGAAAGTAAAGAAAATGATGTTTACTTCATGTTTAAACAAAGAGATGCTTTATACAATAACTAAACTTTGTATAAATTAGTCTCGTCTCTTGCTGTGTGCCATGAAGATTTGTTCCCAGAGGATAGAAAAGAAAAGAAGAAGGAAAACAAATTGTCATTCACTAAAGATTTGAGGGCAGCCCAGGGTGTTAAGTATCCACTCAAATATTTTCACATTAAAATATGTCACTTAATGTATGGTCAACTCTGCATGCATTTAAAGACAAAATTTGTACTTTTATACAGAGAGGTTGTAAGATAGAGACACTGCACTGTCTTGAAGGTGTATCAAATAGATTTGTTTTATCTTTTTAGGATCATTACAAGATATTTGTGTTCCTTTGTGAGGATGTTATAAGTAAGGAAAGCATCTGGACAAAGAATGTGTAGTCTTCTTCCTCGATGAGAGGCACAGTTCAAACTCTCCAGTTACTGCCCTCTAAGAAAAGTGTGGTTGTCTGTAGACCACTGAGGGATCTTAAAGTTTCTGTCGTAAACTGGTGGGGTTGGGCCAAAATGTGTCCATTAGCAGTGTGAATAGATGTAGTGTATTCTCACAGCTACCTCTTCGAACAACAACCCACAACATTCTCTATGGAACCCCAACCCACCCACACCCAGCTCAGACAGTCTTACAAGTACATAAGACTGTCATTGGCCGGCAAGAGACTGGACAGAAGGGCTAAGGCCCATATGTCGTTGGATCACTGAAGAAGAAGAAGAAGGCCGACAAGAGTGAATAGCAACACCACTCACAGCTTTCTGTACAATGATGTGTCCTTGGTTGTCCATCTCTTCTTCCTTGGCCCCCGAGCCAGCCCCACCCCCTGTGCCCTGAGAGGCCGGTGCGCCTGAGGGCTTCACTGCATTGACCACTGTGTCGGCTGTGGCCACAGACAAGGCAGCAAACAAGCAGCCCAGCGTCACCTCCACAATGGTACGCAGGCGCGCAGTGGTAAGGGGCTCCAGGATGGGCAGAGAAAAGGCTCGCCATACATCAGACACTTCAGTAAGCAGGAACTGGTAGCTGGAAAGAAACGGAAAAAAATAATAGTTATTGTTGCTGGAATAAACTAACAGGCCTAAAAGATTTCATCTCCTGAATTTTTTACTGAGTGATTTTCAATAATTTACTAAACTAGTCAATAAGCTTAAAATATACACTAAATGAATATTTCATAGAAAATTGTCATCTCCAGAGAAGACTGGCAACACTGATCGTAACTTTAGAATGCATTAAAGATGAGTCAAAACATGTCACTATCAAGGCTATACATTTTGTTCCATCAAGGAACAAGCAAACTAATAGAGATTTTCATAAGTAAGGAGTGCACTTTCTCCACTGGCTTTGACAGCTTATTCCATCCAAAGTAGGGTGCATTCCTGGTGGTTATAATTAGTTGTGTTTGCTTGCTACACTATATGTCGAGAAACTATAAACTTCCAAGATACCTAGTGAAGTGAACATCATTTTATTGTGTAGCACATTAAAATAACAAATAAAAAATTATTCTGTTTAAAACAAATGGTGTGGAAAATCTGTTTTCCATTTTCAATATGTTCTTTTGGAAAAGGTTGATATCTCTCAAAAGCTAGGACATACCCATTTCTCATGGTGAGAGCTTGAGACAAAGTCCCTGGCAGCAGGAAGGCTGTTCCTGTCATGGCATCCTTGTACCGCTGGACATACTTGCTCAAGAAACTCAGCTGGGTGCAGGCATTCAGCAAAATTTGAGCTCCGTTCATCTTCAAAAGAGACTCAGTGTTCTTTTGGATGAAAGTAGAGCTCCAATCTTCTGTTGCCTCTGCACTGTGCGCTAATGATAGGTCAAAGAAACAAACACTAGTTACAATGGATTCTCGCAAGTCAAGTTTAGAAGAGTTTTACAAACATTACTGAAACAAGGTAAGTATAAAAGGAATTTTCAGATCATTCTCAACCCATGCCTCATATTTCGACATGATCTTAAATAACACATTGATGAATAATACTAATTTTTTAAGAAAACAAAAATCCTTGCCTGGATTTCAAAACTTCTCCAAGAATTTAACAACATAAACAGGAGAGAAATTCAACATGGTTTGTCGATTTCTAGCTTTCCCCATATTTCATTTACAAAATTGTACAGAATAATATATAATAAATAAAGAAACAAACTAACACCTTGACTTGTGCCTCTTGATTCTTTGTGGAACATTGGCCACAAGGTAACAAACAGTAAACAGGGTTTTTTTTTATTCTGTGTTCCTTACAATTGACAGAGACTGGTGTTTTGGGCTCTGTCTCAAGATCCATGAGGTCAGACTTGGGTGGGGTCCCAATCACTGTTGGTGTCACGTCGGTAAACACAGAAGTCATCTGGTCAAACAGGTCCAGTTGGGTGTCCAAGCGAGGAAGCTTCTTCCCCTTGCTTGGTGTCTCTTTTTCAGCATTGTTGTCTAAGGAATTATCGAAGAATGGAAGACAGATATAGATACAATGTTAAAGAATGAAATCAAAGTGAAGCACAAACTAGGATGTCCTTACAATGAAATATGTAACAATTTACATTTGTTTAATTCTTTATGCCAAACTGGACGGTGACACCGTCCACTACATCCGCCCTCAAGCACGAAAACTGATTTAAATTTCCGGGTTTAAAAAGAGTTGGTTAAAGATTTTAAAAATAAAATAAAGTACATGTTAACGAACAATATTTCTATCACATAATAAATAATATATAAATTGTACTCACCTTTGTTTTCAATGTCTTCCTCTCCAGTTGGTATGTCTGCAGGTTTGAAGAGGCAAGTGAATGTCACAATGTCAGATCGGGAAAGGCATTGGCCACCTCTGCACAATCCATTGATGAGGATCATCATGTATTTCTGAGGGAAAGTAGAGATACATTTACAATGTCTGTCTCAACACAAGTAGGTAGAATGCATAATGATGCATTATGAAAGTGAAAGACGGTAAGAATGTTCCTTCTTAATAAACAATGTAAGGATTTTAGCACACGTACACAAAACATAAACAACTCCATTTTGATTTCTTTTTGGTTTTTCTTTAACCTAGGAAGAATATTAACACTGGTTAAGGAACTCTGAAAGAATAATAAATGTTACAGAACTTCCAGAAATATAAGTCAAAAACAAAAATGGAATCACAACAAAGTAGGGCCAACAGAAACAAAATCGGTCTAAAACCACTATCTGTAATTTCAAAGTGTAAGGCGCACCGGATTGTAAGCCGCACCAGATAATATACCAAAATGTCTTTGATAATCATTATTATATGTGTAAATTCAACTACTGGTACAAGAAAGAATGTGATATTTTATTAAAAGTCCTAGTATAGCTGCACCAGTATATAACGGCGCAGGGCTGTTCCTGATGGAAAAAAGGTGCAGCTTACAGCCCAGAATGTGTGGTACTCATCAACCTGGCTTGGTAAACTTACTGGTGTGATGGCACATGCTCTGTTTGGGGTCTCCAGTCGGTCCAACAAGAAAGTCAGTAAAACCTTGGCAGCCGATGTACATTGAATCAGAGTTGCCTTGGTCACTGTGAACATGAAACGATCATTGGAAAATTAGATGCCATTTATTAAAAATGTTTTGTTGCTGTGTTTAGTGGTGGTAAGTATCAAGCTGTTGTAGTCTCCCTAAACATGGTGGGCTATAGTCCAGGCCTCCGTGTAAGCCAAGCTTTTCAGATCAACTCGATTAGAATCCGAAAGACTTCTAAAACGTGTAGGCTTCCTATCTTACTAAAGTATTATTAAGTTTGTCCAGCATCCATTCCATCTCTACTACAATGTAAAGCATAATAATAATAATAAACCTTAACATAAAAGCATTACAACGACACTGTCCGTCACTCATTCACACAACATAAATCAATGCAGAACTCAATAAAAGTATAGTAGATAATTATGGAATACAGTAGGCCTACAGTAAAACACAAGCATGGTGACAGCACATATAAACATACATATATATATATCCAATAGAAGCATTACAATTTGTTAGATAAATATTCATTGAAAAGATTAGTTTTTAGGCACTTTTTAAAAAGTGACAGTGAATATATTACTCTAAGAGACTGGCAAGTTGTTCTACACTTTGGGAGCAAAAATGAGAAGGATCTCTCCCCTGTTGACATACGATTCATGGATGGTGTAACAAATAAATACTCATTTCCCGATCTCAACAGCCTAGACCGATTGTAGGGTTGAATTTAGTCTACAATATAGTAAGGTGTATTCTTATTAAAACATTCAAAAGCCAACACAGCAATTTTGTATAATATACACGTGATTTTACCAGGAGGGACCAGTGCAGCTCAACAAGCATTGAAGTTATTATATGCTCCTGTGCAACTCTTTTTAAGTACTATTCTGGTTTCTCTATTTTGGAACATTTGTAATGTCTTTATGGTATCCTTGGGAAGGCCAGCCAGAAGTGAGTTACAAAACAATATTCTAATCTAGTGAAGACTGTCACACAGACGAGTGTTTTTAGAGAGCTTTTCTCATATAGTATGCTGAGTTGAGCCAACTTTCGGGAGTTCTAAGTACAGGCATTTTGTGTGTATAATAATTACCAACATGTTCATTCATGGAGAGTTTATAGTAAAAAAACAAACCATGGTGTTTTGCTTTTGTTGAGAATTCAAGGGCTAGGTTGTTGATGTTGATAAAAGTATGTGTATTGTTTGGAAGAGGAGTTGTTTTTCTCACTGTAGAACTATACAATATTTCAGTTTTCTCCACATTTAATTTTATGCTTGTCCATGATTTAATATCTTCAATACAGTTTTGTATTCTGCAGGACAACTGAGAAAGATCCTTCTTAAAATATGATGCGTACAGCTGGGTATCATCAGCATACATGTGATAGTGCAATGCATGTTTACTTAATTAAAATATGATCTCTTGCTTTTTTTATTATTCTAAAAAAAAAAAAATTTAATTTGAGACTTTAAACTTCAAGATATATATATTGGCCTAACTAAGTATGTGAAAAGAATGTTCTGAATTGTAAACATACAAAACACAGGTCTCTACAGGGATGGGGACAAATTTTGAAAAAAACCAGCAACATACACGCAGTGGAGCGGCCATTGAAATAACTTCACCACTACAACAATAGTGCAGGTCCATGTAAAATTAGTTAAGTTTGTACTGTACACATAAATAATCTGTATTCTACCTGTGTGTTGGGTATGGCCATGGCTTTAACTTAGTAATATGGAGAAAAAAAATAATGTTTAATTCATACGCAATTTAAAATGTAAGAACATGATAAAAATGGCTTCTCTAGACCTAGATCTAGTTATTTTGAAAGAAAATAAATTGATCTCTAGTCTAGATCTATCTATAGCAATAATATAATTCACAACCTCTCTATCTCTTTTTCTCCTTAAAAAAGTCTAGTCTAGTTCTATCCAAAATAACAACAAACTGTCAATTTTAACTTGACTAAAGAAAGTAAAGAAGAAAACACCTGATACTGTAATATAGCTACACGCAAGAGTAGTTAGTAGCCTACCGACATCGCATTCATTGATTCATGATGGATACAGAAGAATAGAGGGACAACTATTGCGGCCCGGTAACTAGAGTCTAGATCTATCGGCAAAAACGAAACCAGCATACTCATGCTCCACTTGAAATCAGGACATGAGGAGAATGATTGCATTTGTGCGATAGAGAGATGCTGTTTCGAGCCCAAAATAAGGACGTAATAACAAAAATCCCCGTCCGAGCGTTGTTTGTTTGTGACAACGTAGGCTAGATCAGTGCGTCGCCGTTTGTAAACAATGAATTAAAATCTGAAACCTAGCCTAGTTCTTTTACAGTTTTTCGTGTCTGCAAACAATCAGGTTTTTTCTATATATAGTAATTTAATTTATTCGACCGCACATTTTCCATAGTTTCTGCGACTCTGTTGGGTACAAAACCAGTAGAAACTACAGAAAAAACGCAGTGGTTGGCCCACAAAAAAGAATCTGCAAAATGCAGAAAAATCCGCAAAATCCCCACCTCTGTCTCTACTTACATGAATTTGAGGTGGAGCACAAAGCATTGGTTGCCAAAGCAACAAAAAGTGAGTAGAAAGCTTCATGCTCTTCATCATGATGCAGGATCTCTCGTTCCCTGAAGGGAAGGTAGTGAATTTGGGTTAACACTTATTAACAGTATTTCACATTAATAATTTATTACCAGCAAGTTCAATTCAAGCCAAAAATAGAAGTCATGAATTAGTCATGTAACAGTACTACTGTAATTATACAGTGTAATCTAGATCTATAGGTATTTTGATTCTAACAGTGTGATGAAACAAGACCGATGAAATATAAACAACCCCCTGGGCTTCATTCACAATCACAAGAGCAAGCATGACATTCTTTTTATTTTTCACAAAAGTCAAAAGATTGTCGATGGGATTGATTGATCAGTCCGCCAGTGACGTAGACATTCCATTGTTGTGTGACCTCATGAAAATAGAGAGAAAATGCTTGAATGAAATGTTGTCATGGTGTCGTTGTTACTGATACCGACTGTTGGGTACTTGTTGGAATGTGTGGTCCCGTCGGGATTTCAGCCCCTTGGTTATCAAAAGTACTATTGTCCAGATTTCTGGCGAAGTCACATTACAAGCCAAATTAGATTTTGCCGGGTCTTACCTACTACTATTACTAA
>JAUELK010025626.1:0-13728 GCA_031471215.1 Gastropteron pacificum | reverse complement strand
TAATATCACTATTGTGCGCCTTGAGCCCACACAGTGGGGAAAGTGCGCGTTATAAATACACTTATTATTATTATTAACAAATTGAATCACTGCCAATCACTCACATAGCAGACTTCATCACCTGTATGTCTTTATTGTGCCATTTTCTTTCATTCTTTTGGTTCACTGTGGATTTTGAAAAAATCTTTTCATTTCCCCCCCTTTCTACTTGTAATGTAAGCATTGCCATAGTTGTGACACTCTATACTTGTGCAGGGATCTGTTTGTTAAAATGTTAGATACAGCAAGACAGGGTTTTGCTTCATTCCCTTATTTCCTCAATTGTGCCATTACATACCAATGTGGATTTAGATTGTGTGCATTAACCCTTTTGTGTTTGATTATTTTTGCTTTTTTGCTTTGTCTCATTGATCTACATATTGATTTTGTTTGTTTGTTGAAAAGACGACTGTGGTCGAATTTACATAAATGATTCAAAGTCAATAATGGATTTTTCGGGACAAAAGTGTCAGTGTGAATGTCAGCTATGCTATGTTGATAATTCTTTCCTTCAAACAATCTTTTACTTACACAAAAATCTGTCAAGTTAGGACACACTGCTTTTGAGGTCTTGTTTATTCATATCTATTTATTTCTAAATTGTTTCATCAATCTCCCACCATGTATTTTATACATGTATGTATTCTTACACAAACACTTGTGTTTCTTTTTCTTACTCACAACTGTTTCGTTATATATTTTCATGCTCACGGCATATACCAACTTAAATGTAGCCAGCAAGAGGTTTGATGATATTGATAGCCCCAAATTCTCATCATGTCTTCAGTACAAATTGTCATATTTTATGTTACATGTTTTGTTTAGACATTCATTTTCAATTAAATTATGCTTAGTATTATATATGACACATTTTATTACAATCACCAGCACGTCGATGTCAATTTAAAAATAATAAAAAAAAGAAGCATACAATGCAAATACATGTACAATGCTAAAAGTTGTGATGTCCTTAGTTTACTAGACTATTGTGTTAAAATTGACTCCTTATTTGCTATATGAAGTCCGGAACATTTCTGTCATGTCTTGAAGGGCTAGATTTAACTGTTTGTTCATTCCCTTTCTTTTTTTTAGTACTGGAAGTAGATGGGTGAAGATGTTTATTAATGAATACATTAACATCTACAGTTCAATAGGAGAATTTGAAACTGGAACTCTCTCTCCGCAGTCACATTTCAGAGAATGAAGGTTTACAAAACATCTTGTCACAAGTAGTGGTCCTGCTACGTTTTTGTTAAGAAATGTCTGTTGTGTGTGGTTGCAACAAAAGTGAATACTGTACCATTGTAATAGCTCACTTAAAGGTCACAAGACAACCCATTGGAAATGTGTGAGTTTTTCTCTTTGGTAGTGCTGCAATTTTCCCGGCTTTGACAACTCTTTTCTATTGTGTCAAAACATAAACTGACAGCCGAAAATGAAGAAGTATTCTACTCTCGTTTGCACTTGATCTTGAAGAGCCATTTCTCATGACATTCTGTTGTTCCTGAAATAAAGTTTATTACTCATTTCTAGTGTGAAATAACATAAACTAACAACCAAAAGCGAAGAAGATTAACAACACAGTACAACACTCTGGTGTGTACAGTATCTTCAATAGCCATTGCTCATGGCATTCTGTGAAATTAAACTTGCATAAAACATTTCAAGATAATTTCCCTTGCCAAAGCCTGTAACCAAAATATTCTACATTGAATACATTAAAAGAATATTTCATTAATTTGTTGAGCTTGAAACTGTCCGAAAATCTCTTCTAGCGATCTTTTATAAATCAGTTTATACTTACTTCTCTGAACCTCTCTGTTTGAAAAAACAACAAAACATATTGTGTTGAATGACAGGTAAGAAAATGTTGTGCTGAAGACTGACATTGATTGGCTGGATAAAGATACCAATACAGATGAACCAAAGTTGCAATGTTCAACACAGTAGTGAATTGATGTTTTCTGACTCTATATAGCTCATTTATTTCATTGACTTGATCATTAATTGTTTTTAGCAAACAGTTTTTGTACATTGGGTTATACTGGCCAACATCACAGGTGAATTCAACCAATGTAATATGTATACAATGTGAAGTATGTATCAATGCATAAACTGTGTGCTTTTTTATGTTGAAAAAAAATAAAAATAGTAATAATGTTATCTTCCAAAAATGTGATTGACAATAGAATTTATTGTATTTTTTTCTTTGTGATATTCATTTGTAACTTTATCCAGCTTGTCTTCACCATGTAGATGCAATGTTACCCTGAACATCTTTTTTTTTCTTCTTTCCCCTACAAATGCTCTTTATACCTAGCATATAGAGATTCATATTTTGTCTAGATATTTAACATGTGAACAGTTTGTGTGTGCATCACTACAAGCACGCCCAACTAGTAAGTCTGTTTTCTTTCATCAGCTAATGGAATTGAATTTCTGATGTACATTTAAAGTTAAAGGCACTCTAGTAGGTTCCAATATAGTCCTTATAGACCGCATTGTTACTTGCCAATGCTTCTCTTCTTGCTTGAGTGATTTTTCAAGCTGTCTGTGAAGTGACCAAAAAAGAAGACAAAGTGTGATTAAATGTTTTCTTTCATGTAAGTTAATGTATCTTTATCACTGTGGTATTGATAGTGGAAGGATCCCTCGATGATCTACACAAAACCCTGCTTTTCATAGAGGGCACTAACCTTGAGAGTTTGAACTACACCTGTCATCGAGAACGAAGGAGAAGAGTATTGATAGTGGGAAAGTATACAACTCAACAGGAATACAGTGGACCTGAGGTTTGACTTACTTCTATCATGCCTCTTGATTCCTTGTGGAACAGATGGGCACGCAGACCTCCAGGTATAAAGACATAATTTAATCTGTCGGACCCATCTTAAGTAGTCATCTCCTTAGTCTTAGTCGCAAAATCTGAATGGAATTGGTATTATCTAGATACCCACAGAAAGTGTGTGTGTGCCACTATAAAAGTACCCGTACACCATATTCAACATTTGTATTAAAAGATTTGTGATAATTTATACTGAAGAAATCCTGTTGATGGTGTTCCCATAGCTGCAAGCAATTATGTTGGTTGTAATTTCTTCTTAACCCTTGAAATGTGCACTTTCTTTCTCTTTGTTATTATTATTATTACCTTCTCAATTTGATATAAAAACATTTGTGGAACATGCTTCTAATGGATAATACTGTTACATTGGGCAATAAACAGTGTGTGGTGAGAAGCAACATTTTCTGGTGTGTTCACTTTGTTCCATGTCGTCTTTTGTCAACTAGCATTCCATAAAGTCATCCAACAGTTGATTACATACTGCATTGATTTCTTTAATGCAGGCAAAAGTAATACATACATTCATTAAGCAGTAGTGTGCAGGGGGTAGCATCTCAAAAGCACAAATTAAGATACAAAAGCAATTTGTTTTAGATGTACATGGTTTACATAGAGAAACCAAATACTATACAAAGACCAGTCTTACCCTATCATGGCAGAAGTACATGACAACTCATCCTTATGATACATCATGGCAGAAGTACATGACAACTCATCCTTATGATACATCATGGCAGAAGTACATGACAACTCATCCTTATGATGACTGTTTTTGTAAGAAAGCATTTCTGTCAGCTTTGAGCTGGGCTGTCCAGGTGAGTGAGTGTTAAAAAAAAAGTGACATACATTATCATTGAAACACTTCATCAGCACTGACACATAACAGTCCACAGTGGATCATCATCATCATTAACACTAATATATATGACGACCATGGGGATGAATATAATATGAATAATATAATGATAATATGTTCAGAGACTGGACTCATTGAATAATGGACATTTGTCATTTCTCACTGCACCATCTTGTGAACAATTATAATGCATGAAGTAAAATCAAGTCATAATCCTAATTGTATACATGTACATGAATATGAATGTAATCTTTTTTTGTTCAATTTGGCACATTGTTTTGGTGTGATATACCAACAACGCAGTAAGCCAAACAGTGCAAACATGAAATTAACGTAAGTACACAAGGTCACTCACTCAACACATAAACATACATCAACTACATGTAAATTACATTTTCATGTTTTCAGTAACTTAATAGACGATTGCACAAAAGATCACTTATATATTTCTTTATTACATTTAATTAGAATCACCCTGTTAGATCTACTAGATCTTTTAATTTTACATACAATTGGATGTGTTGAATCTTCATATTTTTTCTTTAATTTGTTGGCTCGTAACATGCATACTAAATTTTCGAACAGATCTTTTTAACATGTCACGTCTTGACATGAGCTTTCAGCAATGAAGAAATACCAATCACAATGAGTACCATCAACAAATCAACATCTTTTCATACACTATGGCCGTCAACTTGATCCTCTTTCTTGAAGAACTAGAGTCACACGTCATTGGACCTGTCAAAGAAAAGCAGTAGAGTTAGCATTTAAAGGAAAATGCATTTTACTGCCACTAAAATCAACACATTTAAAATGTTAGCCCCAAAACTTGCTGCTTGAATACAGAGGTTATCTGGTGCAATAAACTTTGATATCACTGACTCTCCACCTAACTGTTTGCCCATGTGCAGTGGTCAACTTTATGAATTATTTCACACAAGTTCAAGCATCAGGGCTACAGAAAATGGTGTGACATACACCTGGTTCAGTCCTAAAGCATGGCTGTAACCATAGATGTCTCAATGTTTCATCGATATTGGTAGTATCAACTCAAAGACTGCATTGCACATAGCAATTATCTGGTCCGGAGGGGTCTTGTGACTGCATTGCACAATTGCATGAACAAAGGGCCAATTTCATGGCCCTCCAGTCCCAGGTTGCAGAGCTAGGATGCCATGGCTATGTAGGTCTTTTGGACCACTTGGAGAGCAAATAGCTCATAACTTGTGCCTGATCGCAACAACAACAATGAACTGTAAGACCAGTGATGGATACACACAGTAAACAGTGTAATGCAAAAATATGCTTGCAGCAGATGCTGGTTATGGGTTCCATCTTGTTTGACGCCCATTGACATTGTAGGTAGTGCTGACTTGGGAACTAGACAGAATTGTTGAGGTACCCAAAGGAGAAGAATGTATTTATGTTTACAGAAATATGTTCATAACACAATATTCTATAAAAGCTCAGTGATGGTGATCTTACTCAAATTAAACGGATGATATTTTGTAGAAAATACAATTATTCAAAGACCGAACACATGCTCTAGATAAAAATGCACTTGACAAAATACTCTTCCATTTGTAAACTATCAGTAGTATCAGTACACAAAATTAACTTAATTTAGGGTTATTATAAAATAATAATAATAATAATAATATAGCAAGTATTTAAAGAAGAATATAGAAAGCTTTAATGGTAAATATTGAGAATGCTTGTGTCAACCAAACAGCTATCACTGAGGCAATAGTAAAGTGATGAAGCAAGCAGCCTGGTCTAGTCTCTATCTATGACGACGACCAATTCATGTTACAATTTCATATGTTGGCAACAATTCAGCAGTGGTAGAGCCGTAGAGCCCACTACATCATGTTATCATGTGGTAATTGGTTAATGTTCTGGTAAGGAGCAAGTAGTTTTTGTATTGTTCACTCAGAGCAGGGATTATATTGTAGGCATTTAAATTTCCATGTTGACAGGCCTTATCCGTCATACAATGATGACGTCATACTGTGACATTGTAGCCCCCCCCTATTTTTATGTTAAGCCGTTATCATCAGAGAGCTTGGAATATAGATAGGTCTTACTCTTACGAAGCCAAGTGTTTTATCATGACAACCAAACCCAAACAAGCTATGAACATGGAAACTATTTGAAACTGATTTGACCCCCTACTGATGATGTGAGTGTAAGACACAAGTCACACCGACTTGCCTGTGAATTTTGACCTGACACCCCTATTATTATTTGGGGCATCTTAATTAAGATTCTTAAGTGTCAACATAGGGCACTTCACTTAGCACTTGATGACCTCAATTACAAAACTGACGAATAAGCACTGCGTTCCATGTTTGGACACAAAATCATCCTCTTTAAAATGTGTGTATTGTTTGGTTTTGATTGAACTTCTACTGGTGCAGTTTGAATTAGTATGTGTTAGTCAGGTGGCAGTGCCTAAGAAGTCATTCAGTAAAGAAGAAAAATGAAAAAAAAGAACACGCAACCTCAAAGAAAAAAACAAGAGCAGCATGGCCTTGAATAAAATAAAAATGAAATAAGAACTCTGTATTAGTGCACATCATCTACAGAATAAAAATACTGAAATACAGTAAAAAAAAACAAAAAAAAACACAAGAATGAACAACTACAGCTACAGGCATAGACCAGAACAATTAAGGCGACAAACAAAAAGAAAAACTTGGATAGCAGAAACTAATAAAAAGGTTAACAACAAAATTGAAGACCTACAGTTCCTCAAAGTAGCTGACAAGAGCCAAGTCCAGATTCATGTCCACGTGCTCCAGGTATCTCCTGGCCATAATGCGTCCGTCTTCGTCCTCCTCCTCCCTGCCCACGACACTGAGGAAGTCATTGATGAGGCACTGAGTGGTAGCTTCCTTGTCTGCCGCTGACATGGTCTTCCATCTAGCCGGGGTCATGACCTGGCTAGCCCTGGCCTTTGACTCGGCTATCTCATCCGCGATCTTTGTCATGTACTCGTCCTGGCCCCCAGCACCACCACCTGTAGGGGATAGAATGATAATGATGATGATAGTAATAAGGACTCTTGTGATGATGACGATGATGATGATGATGACAATGACAATGATGATAATGATGACAACGATGATGATGATTATGATGATGGTGGTGATGGTGATGATGATGATAATGACGATGATTTTATATATATATATATATATATATTTCTGCATACACATTAACTGTATAATATAATATGTTCAAACAATGCAAGATGAAGACATTTTCCCATTTCTGTACATGTGTACTCACCTTGTTCAGCTTCAAATATCTCTACAGCCTTGTCCATGTCTTGGTTGGACATCAACAAGTAGACATGTATCAAGTGTTTGTCAGACACACCAGTCCGTTCTGAGAATTTCCTTTCGAATTCCTCGAGGAGGACAACATCTTCAAAATCAGCCCCTGGGTCAGCATCAGAGTCATCATCACGACTGGATAGGCTTTTATAACTGTCACTGTCATCTGTTAGAATACGTGGAAGCCATGTAACACACAGTTCAGATCAGACTTGTTTACTTTAACAGAAGTAAAATAGAAAACAACCCAACAATTCCTGAGCATAACATTTTCAAACATGACACTGATTCAAAGACTTTAAAAAATGTTGTAAAAATGTGTTGTTTGTTAGTCTTCAGATTTCTAGAGTGGTACGTTATTTTACTTTGTTCTCAAGGTTCTGTGCAGTGCTAAAATTGAAAGCAAGATAAGATGAGTTAAGAAAACTTAAAAGAGTCATACACTTGAGTAGCAAATGGATATTTATATCAATATTGTAATCACCACTTTTTGCAGGATTTGTTTTCGTGCGCTTATTTTCCTCCTCATCTTCATCACTGCTTGAATCTGTAAGGAATACAGAAATAATTAATTAAAATCTTGAGAGTTCATCATACATTATCTTGTATGCATTGTTTAACATACTTTGTGTCCTAACTTTTCGTTTAGTTGATAATGTAATCTCAAAGTATGAAATTCCACAGAAACAAAAATCTGTGTCATTTTTCACCCAAATATCCTACTTCCATTTTTTAAATATTTATATCTATTGTAGTTTGGGTCATTTTGAGAGCTATCAACATCATCAAAATCTACTTTTGCTACTTTACATCATAATACAATCTAATCACAGATAAGAAGAAAGAGTGCCAATGGCTAAATAGTCAAGACTATGATCACCTCTGTCTGCAGGATTCATTCCTGAGCTCTTGTACCCCTCCTCATCTTCGTCACTGCTTGATTCTGTCGGAAATGTATTGAAACCATGTGTATGAATCACAAATGATCTTTACTGAATTGTGTTCTTATGTGCAATTATACATCTAGCTTTCTGTTTAACTCAGGTCAAATCACTAAGTTTAGAATAATAAAACAAAGTAGAATAAATCACTAATGCCTCCCAACACAGCATTGGTGGAAGAATCAAAACTTGCAAAGTCAAAGCTCAAGTAGTGTATTTACATTGACAATAATTGCCAATTTTAGATACAGCATGCTCTGCAACTGATTAAGGCAAAAGCCAAAGAAAGAAAGACAGAATTAAAAAAAAACATTGAACCTGTACCAGTGTCATCTTGAGCAGCAGCAAATGATTTGACAGACTCGGCTTTTGCATCCCCCTCTGTTGGTGGTTTCAAGTATGTGATGATGTACTCAACAAGTGCCCTTCTGTTCTCATACACAACAAACTCCTTATGGTTCACAGGCCGACCCTGAGATACAAATACATTAAGATGTTCTCATTTAAAAAAAAAGGTATTTTTTAGATAAAATAAAATGAACTTTATTGGTCAACGAACAAAAATAATTTTTGTTTAATGGGGCTTACATCATACATCATATTGTATGATCTATGTTGCATGGGATTGCTGAGTTTACTTGTCACAAAATGATATACTATGTATCCCAAATTTCATGATTTGCTTCAGAACATGACAAATCCCTTAATTCTGAACAATTACATAACTTTTAAAGTGAATAATAAGGAAAATAAATACTTGCTGTATTAGTGTATTGTGTTAAAATGTTTTTTCAATTTCTAAATCTTATCTGACTTTTTAATCCTCTTATACTGCAAGTTGAGAGAACTGCCTGTAACTTTAAAAATGTGAAGCTTGTTGAAAAATAAATACAGACACTGACCTCCACTGAGTCATAGAAACGATTGCCCGTGTAAGGGGACGACTTCTCTGGCTCCCTTTGAAGTTTTTTATCCTTTACACCATCATCATAAACCTAAGGAAATTATAGAAATTATGAATTCATCAATGTTTGGTACAAATAACTTAAAATGTTTCTGATGTAACTATAAGCATCAATATGTACAAGCTAGGTTTCTCACTCTGGTCTTCATGTCGTACAGTACTGTTATAAAGCGTTCAGCCAACACCAAGGTGTCGACCATGGGGTCCCAGGTTCGAACTCACCCTGTGCCAGCTCAAAGTTGGTGTTCACTTTGAGTGTTTTTCCAGCCCCTGGTCTCCTTGATAGGTGGGACCGAGCACCTAGTCTTCTCGGATAAGGACGATAAACTCGGAGGTCCCGTGTGCACGTTGCGCACGTTAAAGATCCCTTGGCAGTTTGAAAATCGATGAAGAGTAGACCAGTTATGGTCGCTGTCCGGGCAAAATTCAAAAATTAAAACCCTATCATAACCCCCTTGTCCCCAAAAATATAATGGCTGATAGGCGCTGCTCTGTGGCGTCTGCATGTTGGCTTTAGCGAAAAGCGGAGCTCACAACACTAAGGCAAATTTCCCTGAGAGTGGATGAATGCAGTGTACAATACAATACAATACAATATAGTCTGTTGACTTTCAATAAACTTTTACCAAAATTGGAGTATAATTTAAAAAATACTCCCAGACCTTTCCAAGACAAAGAACTGAGAAAATCCGTGAATTTAACATTTGCACTTGCGTGGGATTAGATAACTGTTGGCAAACAAATTTTGACCACAATATCTTTAGAGTTGGATGAGGAAATACGAGCGTACCTAAAGATTTGTATGTTTCCTCCTTGAAGAAAATCATGTCTTGGCCTTAAATGTCAAATGACTGACATACATCACCAATTTGCAGTCAAGGACTGACAACTAGATCTAGACACAATACATAAAACATGTTTCGGGCAAAATTCTGAGCAGTAGAGAACAAAGAGTTCAATAAATTAACGGACGTGGTTATTCGCACCAGTTTTCTAGTGTGCATTTTCTCGGAGCTGCTATTCGCACCAAAGCAGCCATATGGCTAGACCTATTCTAAACGTTCTAGCTAGCCTAGATTTCTTAAATCTAGGCCTATCTAGAAGTCTAGAATAGATCAGATCGTCGATTTCAATTCAAACAGACTGGGTGGAAGTCGAAGGAAAAGCCCACTAGCGGAATCCACCGGGTGCACTTAGGTGGGAGTCTCCTGGTGCGAATAGCCTCTCCGTAAAATAATCATGATCAAAGAAACACAAAAAAGGCTTTACAGTTTTTGATCTGTAATTACCTTAGCATCACCAAGGATAACTCTTGACAGCAAAATGATGGACTTTGTACTTTCATTTCTTTCTGCATACTTCAAGCACTTTCCTGGATAGTCACTGGAATTGACAACAGGGAAGTAAGACCAGTCAGTACCAATATCGCAAAAAACAATGTCAGTCTGTATCACTTTTTTGAAATTATAATGTTAAGGTAACAATACAGTCGCCGGGGCTTAACCCAAATCCGGATAATCCAAATATTCAGATATTCAAAATTTTTTTCAGGGAACAGAATTTTTACTGTACATTACCGCCAGATAATCCAAAAGTGCATTTTGAAACATGTTAATACGATACCAGTTATTTATTTGCAGCAAATAATTCATGGTCCTTTTTTCAGCCAAAAGTGCTCAACAGCATCATCTAATCAGACAGTCTGTTTCATTATAGAACCTACAGAAGCTATGAGAGGCATGCTGGTAGTCTTAACTAGTGAGACACTTTAATACAAGTATGTGGTGCAACAATAGCTATTTCAATCGAACTATTTCTTTATTCTTATCTGATTGTATATTCACAAGACTTTTAAAAATTAGTCTCAAAAGCCTTATCGTTCCATTAAAATAATAACATAGATTATCTAATGTTAGAATCAAATTGTGTTTTTTTTCTAAATGCCACCTGTCATTTCCAAAGGTGCAACCAAATTTCTTTGTTCAAAGAAATCATGTAGGGACTGATTATGTCAGAGAAGGATGTAAACATTTTCTTGCAACTTTTGAACTTTATTTCCAGAAAAAACTTGACCATCACTTCACCTGAAGTATATTCCTCTTCCAAAGCATCCTAGTTTTGAGACACGGGAATCAAGACCTTCTTCACAAATGTAGCTCTTCTGAGCACCTGTGCCATGATACAAGTATTTTTCATTCAGCTTGAAGTCAGGATCTGGAAAATAGATACAAAACAGCATATGAATTTCAGAGATATTTGAACGAAGTCAGTATTTTTTTGTTTTTTTTTGTTTTACAGAAATGAAAGGACACTTTAGAAAACGTTTATTTATTTTGCATTTAGCCATTATTAAGTACTCTAAAGGAATAAATTAATGCTTTTTTCCTTAGTGAAAAGAAAAAGTGTTTCATGGTTTTTCAAAAGGCTTAAAGCAAAAGAACAGAATTTCAAATCAGACTTCAATGAAGTGTAAAGTTGCATTCTAAATAAATGATAAAAATAAAGCTTCTTTATTATGAATATAGTATGTTTAATCTCTTACCACTGTTCATTCTTTGCTGTAGCATCAAGTCCCTCTCAGTAATGTATCTTTTCTTCAGGTGGGCATTATGAAGACGCTCAACCTTTTTTATTTTCAATCCAGCATTTTTCAAATCAAAGTCAATTTTCACATATTCTGAGCTACTATCAGACAATTCCTCCAATGAAAATGAGTCCTCTTCATCTGAATTGTCAACCAGTTGGTGTGGAGTGTCACAGGTCATGCTGGTTTCTGATGAAGACATCCTGTTGTTGTGTTGCGTTGCTTCTGGGGAAAATTAATGAAGAAGATGATTTATACATAAAAACATAGGCCTACAGTTCCATCTACTGTGCATAATATCTGTATCTGTATGGTGGGTGGAGAATGACCAGGTGTGGTATGTTACACAGTATTGATGATTCTTTTGTCTTGAAAGTAATCTACAGTAGTTACTAAACTATTCTTTTTTCTTTTTCCTTCTTGTTAGCGACCACAATCATCTATATTATAAGAGTTATCAGGGGGCGTGGCACTTTTTTGAGGTAGTGTGTTCTCTGAATCGGCTGAACTTAAAAACATGATAAAATAGCCGGCGTGATCAGTCAGTTTCTAACCGTGTGTTGGGAATCTACTTTTTTACTTTGAGAATCCTGCCAGTTGAATTTAAGTTATATAATAATTTAGATAAATGTCATTCTCAGCCACCGAATGAATTAATATCTGCGCTTCCCGCCGTTTCCGGTTGTGACATTGTTATGGTTAATTCTTCCAGTCATAGGCCCTAGGCAGGCTAGGCCTATAATGTCAAAATCATTCTTCCTCACTTTATTTCATCTTTATGATTATGTCTAGATTCTAGATTATGTCAGACCCAACTGATTCTAGATCTAATCTAAACATAGAAGATATATTCATTGAATTGTGTACTGCCGCTCAAGATCTAGATTTAGGCTTAGATCTAGCTCAAAGCTGAGTTTCATGAACTACGACAGTATCCACTCTACTACTGAAAGCAGTATAGATTGCATAATAGATCTAGATAAGGTCTCACCACCAATGCTAAAATTGTAATGCTTTTTAAAATTATTTTTAATAGCCTCTTAAGATCTACGTTTTCTCACTTGGTCAAGTGGAACTTATCCTGTGCTCCTTTGTTTGTTTACCGTGCATAATATTTTTCAAAGAAGGATGAGCCGAACATTACCAGTAGGGCTGCGGAGCTGGAGCCGGAAAAAAACAACTCCGGCTCCAACATAATTGCTCATTTGTTTTCACTTTCTCACTTAAACAAAAAAAAAACTTTTAGTAGATTCTAGATCTAGAGTCACCGCACCTTCTATTGCGCACCTCCTGATACCGCACATTTCGGGTTTTTGTCATGCTATTCTCGCGTAATTTGGCAATTTTTCCTGACTAAATGTGTGGCAATCTATTCAAAACTAACTTCCTGTTCATTTTCAACCATGTATGATGCTGCACTTACATTTGTTTTGTCTACACAAGGTGAAAACTCCACCCAATCGAGAAGGGAAACAAGATGGCGTCAGCCATTACAGTTTAGCTAAGAGCAGGAGTGTCTATGTTTAAGAGTTGTGGGACCCAAGAGCGAGTACAAAAAGTGATCACTGCTTATAATAAACCATTAGTTATTGCTATTTTGGGTGTGCCCTAGTGCTTTCTCCTAGCTTTAGCCACTATGCCCTACTTTCACTGTGCAGTATGGGGTACTTGCTTTATTAACTGTTGCCTCTTATCGCACAGTGTCAATAATCACATATTAAACATATATTGTGGTTTGCATTTTCATAAATATATTACGTCCCCCCCAAAAAAAAAAGAAATAGGCTATTAAATACAGGTTTCAATAAGGAAGGATAGCGACAAGTTTCATCAAAAGTAGATCTATGTGTGTTGTATGTTTGTGAAAGATGTAGAGAATGTTGATTTCTCTACTCTGAATCATGAAGTACATTCATGATCATGCACTCTGTTATTTTTTCTTACTAAACTTTCATTTTTTCCCTTGGCATACTTTAGTGTGTTAATATGTTGATGAAGCAATGTCAAATGTTTCTGTCTTGTGCCTCTGGTTTGTAAAAGGTACCTTGACACTTGCACGATTTTGTGGCACGCATTGGCAGGACTGGAGTCGTGCCAGAGCGCAAACTAGTCGTAAACTGGCGTGAAGTGTGCGGAAACCTGTCATGACTGCGTGCCA
>JAUELK010025515.1:0-13736 GCA_031471215.1 Gastropteron pacificum | reverse complement strand
GATGATGATGATGATGATGATGATGATGATGATGATGATGATGATGATGATCATGATGATGATGATGATGATGATGAGGATGACGATGACGATGACAACCACGATGATGATGATAATGATGATGATGATGATGATGACAATCACAACCACAACGGCTGCTGCGATAACAAAGATGACAATGCCGCTGCTGATGATGATGACTGGTGAAACCACAATAAGAACAATAAAGTTAATGATAAGGATGAAGAATATTCATTTTAAAAATCCTAATATAGTGACAGAGAGACTTTTTAGACTGAATCAACTTTAAGAGAAGCAGGGAAAGAGAAGAGAAGAGAAAGACAAAGAGACTCTTGAGATGAGGAGAATATTGACACTTTGTGACATGCCTGGCGAGCGTGCTCAATGGTTCATGCATGTCAGAGAAAGATTGAACAGAAAATGTGAACTACATGTGTTCTATTGATAAAGACTTTGTACACAATCAGATGCTCTTATACATGCAAATAAAAATGCTCACAGATGCTTTATGAAAATGCAAGCAACAATAGTAAATATGCATAGTGAATAGTGTACTGAAGTCATAGTAGTAGTAGTAATAATAGGACTAAAATAAAATTTAAAAAATGATGGAATGTCATTTGCTGAACTAGATGACTGAAATTTGAAAGACAAAATTATGCTAAATACTTAGTGCAACTTATCAATTATAATAAGATGTCAGTTTAGTTTATTAAATGTGATTAGAAAATGATAAATGAAATGGACAATTATTTTCTTTATTAAAGAAACCACTGTTGTCTAGTGAACAGAAGATAGAAACTTATGAAAAGGAGGCCTTACTAGTTTGTCAGAAAAGATTGTCAAATTATACTTGATTTTCTTTTATAAAACATATTGTGGTGTGAATAGTGATATAGTTTAAATTTGTTTCCTCGCGGACAGTGTAAACCAGTAGTACGAGAAGAATGTGTAGCATAATGAAGTGCAGTCTTACCTTCTTCAATCATGAAACATGAACAGAATGAAAAGTTGCTTATTTGTTCATTAAAAAAAAAAAAGAAGGAATCACATCATCCAACCAGAGCTATGACGGATAAAAATCCAACTTACATAGTTTATGCCTTAAACTGTACTTGTATGCCAATCTGATATTGTATGTAAGTGTGTCGATTATACAATATTTTTTCTCGTTTTTTTTCTCACTTGGGCATCCTATTAACTGACCCTGGTTGGTTAGCTGTTTGTTTGTTAGTAGGTTTTTACTTTTTAAAGTCAGAGATACATACATAAATGGATTTGTTATCATAACCATTTGTTTTTTTATAAGTGTTGAATCATTGAATGGTGACAATAGTGTATATTGCATGCATGGAAGATGGCGGAAAAACAAGTTTAAAGGGAATACTTTAAGGCTGGGTTAGCGTTAGTCCTATCTTCCCCTTCTCCCAATGGAGTCCAAGGGTGGCCACCCTCTGACCCGTCTCCAAACTGGAGACATCTGGTCGCCACATGGTTCCGAAATGGGTGCACATGGACTTTATTGTGGCATTGGTTATTACTAGCCTATTCTATGTGAAGAACAAACATGCACTCTCCCACACAACTCTTGCCCTGAGAAAACTAGGATGTGTTTTGTTGGGAGAAAAAAGTAATTAGGATGTGTTTTGTTGGGAGAAAAAATTAATTAGGATGTGTTTTGTTGGGAGAAAAAAGTAATTGGGATGTGTTTTGTTGGGAGAAAAAAACTAACTAGGATGTGTTTTGTTGGGAGAAAAAAACTAACTAGGATGTGTTTTGTTGGGAGAAAAAAACTAACTGGGATGTGTTTTGTTGGGAGAAAAAAACTAACTAGGATGTGTTTTGTTCGGAGAAAAAAAGTAATGATGTAAGTAATCCTCACCATGCCATATCTTCCTAGTTTGTGTAGTACAGTCCTGTAATACCATAGATGCCTCACATCAATGGGGATTCCTTGAAGCAATTCTGTATACCTGTCAAAATTACAATACATGAATTTAGTTAGCAATTATGAAGGAAGATGGTTAAGAGAAGTTTCCAAGTTATTGTATTCAATGCATGAGGTGAAATAATGTACTTTTTGTTTACTCTATTCCTTCATTTTTCATTGTGTATGTCGATCTTCATTTCCCATAAAGTACGTTTAAAAAAAAAGTAAGTAGAGCAGGTTGACGAATATTCTCTACTATTTACCAGATCCTTATATTAAGTTATTTTCAAAAGCAAAGAAGGGCTGAGCAGTGGCCGAATGGTTAACACGTTGGGTTAACGAGGTTATCCTCCAAGCGGACGACCCGGGTTCAAATCCCAGTGGGAGATTTTGGACTTGAGTCTTGTGAGCAGTTTTCATGACTGTTCACCCCCATCCTATCGGAGACGGATGTTAAAACATAGCTCCAACCTCCCACCTCTTATATGATCAAAATAGTGTCACTAGGGGTGTAAAACACACAAAAAGCAAAGAATGTTGAGAAGGTGAAGACACACTATTTATTAGTTTACCTATCTGCTTTGAAGTTCTTTTTAAAAAATAAAGTCTGATGAACAGGATGAGACACATAGTTAACTATTTAATAGAGGAAACTGACTGACAAGTCCTTCTTCGTGCCCCTGCACATGAGAGGACATACCAGTTCAGTTATCAGTATACGTATGAATAGTAGTAGTATTCAGCATTTTATTGCAGAGTCATTTTCTTTAGCAAAGTAGCGCAAGCAGATTGAGATAGGGTCTGTGTTTCAATATTCTAGTATTATTAGTGTGGCGGATTAGCTCAGTCGGTAGCATGCCATACTCGGGATCCAACTACCTCGGGTTTGAACCCTGACTGTAGCGAGTTCCGTAAACCCTTGGGAAACGTCATTTTACCACCATTTCTTCACCACACCCAGGTGTAAAAGGCACCCGGGTATAGGCATGTTTCTGCGCCTCACAGGCTGCCTGTACTTGTGTTCAATGTTTGTGATGTGTTAATGTGTTGTATGCGTTTGTAGCCTGTCGGGGGAGTAATAGATGTAAAGCGCTTTGAGCTCTCCGGAGGAAAAGCACTATATAAATGCCATCTTTACTTTACTTAAGTATTAGTAAGTACAGCCATGGTCAGCCTATCAGAGGTTCATTGCTTTCAGTGCTCATCTCTTCTTCATCTTCTTTGCTTACACATTCAGCAATTTAAAGGTTGGTGCACATATGTTTGACAGCTTTGTATGTACTTACCAGTTTCCTCTGATGGACGATTGTCTTCTCATATCTTCTGGCTGGGCTATCATTCTCTCCCCTTCTTTCCTCATGCTGTCAATGGCCCTATGGAAGCTCATAGACTTTGTCTGAAGGCAGCTGAATTTGTTTTGGCACTTGCTGAGCCGCTCTCTGTAAAAACAAATTATTGAATACGTAGAAGTTTTGACAGTAGCGTAAGCATCATCATCATCATCATCATCATCACCATTGTCATCGTCATCATCATCATCATCATCATCATCATCATCATCATCATCATCATCATTCTTCTTCTTCTTATTATTATTATTATTATTATAATTAATATTATTATTATTATTATTATTATGTCACAAATTGTACCTCTCCATCTGTTCAAGGACATCGTGTAATGTCAAGGCCTTATCATCCTGAACTTCTTTGAACTTGTTGTGGAGATCTTGCCTCAAGGTGACTAACTTGTTACTGGCTTTTGTGGCATGGAACTCGGCCAGCTCTGCAGAACTGATAAGAGAAGATAACATAAGATAAGATAACATAAGATAAGATAACATAAGATAAAATAACAAAACATAGCACAGCAAAACATAGCTGTCTGTCTTTTCGCGTTAACTATACACAATGTTCTTAAATGTGTCATAATCATAAAAATGTACAAGTCTAGAAGGGTGGCCGTTGGATTAACGGGTTTGGTCTCAAAGCAGGCGACCAAGATTTGAATCTCAGTGGGGGATTTTGGACATGGGTCGTGTGGGCAGTTTTCATGGCTGTCCACCCACGTCTTATTGGAGACTGACATTAAAACATAGATCCCACCTCTTAAATGATCTAAAAAGTGTTGCTAAGGGTGTAAAACTAAAACTTAAACAAAACCAAAATAGTCTGAAAGCAAGCACATGCCCACTTACTTCTTTGGCTTGTAGTTGAAGTTGTTCCTGAGGTCTTTCAGTGTAAACCTGGCCCTCGACCTGTCCTCAGGAGAGTCAAACCTCTGTAAGGAGGAAAAAAGGAAGAGATTTCTTCATTGATGGGTATTTCCATTTCAAACTGTTAGGATTGTTGTTGTTGCTGCAACTTGGTACCAGAGAGCCTTCAAATCTGTGCTATTGTGCATCAATGCAGTCACAAAACCCCTCCAGACCAGACAACTGCTAAGTGCAATGCAGTCATTGAGTTGATACTGCCTATATTGATGCAACATTGGGACATTTATGGCTGCAGCCATAATTCAGGACTGAACCAGGTGTATTTCACATCATTTTCTGTTGCCCTGGTGCTTGAACCTGTGTGAAAGACTTCACAAAGTTGACCACAGCATGTGGGCAAAAACTGCAAGGGAATTCAGATCAATTTAACAGTGACGCAAATTTGCCTATTTCTACCTTTCTTGGGGAGGTGCAATGGTTTATTTAAGGTCGGTTTTTAGGGTTCTTTGAGTGTGAACACCTTTTTCGCCGCCGCTTCTACCTCTCTTGATAAGGATGTCGTCTTAACTCTTTAACTCTCATAAGCTGGATATATCAGTTTAAGCGGCCATTCACTCTGGATCCTCTGCCACGTCTCCTGTCTTGTGAAAACTATGAAGTGGCGATAGATAATACTATATCAATGACCCTGAAGTATGTAATTATTGTCAGTCATGCTTTTTTGTATCAAATGCTGTCCATACTGTAAAATTGTCAAGGTCCAATGGTGAAAATTGTAGACTCAAGCAAACTACATGTATTTACATAGCAAGTGTGAACTTGAGTAGATACCACTATGCGACTCTCAATTGCATTAAGAACTTTCACTGACCATTGATCTGTCTGGGGTTTTCTGTCTGTCCTTGGACTTTGATTTTTTAGACCTGCCCTCTTGCCTGCTTCTGAAAGTAATGATAGAAACAAAGACATTTAAAAAAAACATTATCTTGTTATATACATAAACTATCTGGTAGCCCGTTCACATCCATGAACAATGTTACTATCTTCTTATCATGGCTGAAATACCTTTTTGGGTGTACCTCTGATTCAGCAGAAGCAATGCTATTCCAGACCTAGAGAAAACTAAAGACAGAAGTCTAGTTCTAGACCATGTCTATTTGATTTGTTTTTAGTAGGTACGCCTACTACATTTCGCTCTTTTCATCTCTACATCCTAGACCTAGATTACCAAAAGCAAGATTACATGTGTAACTACTCCATCATAAAATTCTAAGTACATGTATTTCTAACGTGGTAGGCTATATTATCAAGGCACATGTATTTGTAGACATGGCTCTAGGTCTGCATGCATTTGTTCCAGGCTGATTGAGTTGTTTTCCCGGGGGGCTTGTGCTCCTTCTTTAGCCAGTATGTTGGGTATAAAGGGTATAAAACCTAAATCAAACTCAAACTCACTTTCGTCCTGAGCTCTCGGTTTCCTCAGCAGAGTTTTGAGTGTCTGTGGCGGGTGGGTTTGATTTCTCCTCCTCTCTCTGGGCCTCTTTCCTCAGGGAGTCGTAGTACTCATCCAGGAACTTGAAGATGCCTGGAGACACAGAGAGAATGCAAAGTTTATGTTTTGTGTCTTATTTTGACTTTTTCAACCTTAGCGACACTTTTTAGATCATATAAGAGGTGGGACCTACGTTTCAACGTCTGTCTCTGATAGGACGGGAATAGACAGCCATGAAAACTGCCCACACAACCTATGTTCAGAATGCCTACATTGGGATGTTTAATTTTAAATACGATATATGAATTTTGTTAGTAGATACTTATACCTCTGCCTGTCCAAATTTTGTTTTGTCGAGGTGGCGTGCGATGTGACCAAGGTAGATCAGGCTTTTATAGTAGAAAACAGTTGGGGTGTCACCTTCAACTATCAAAGCTTCTTTATGTGGTGTATTCGACACCAGTATACAAAGTGTTCTATTGTATTCGAGTTTGACGTATCACTGAATAAAAGGCAAAGAATCAGTCGAGTCTACAGTCACCTGTCAAACCCAAACCTCTGAGTTTGTTATATACTACAGTATTCATTCTTTTCCATGTGCTATGTTAAAGTAAAGAGTAGATTAGTCTTACCACAAGGTCATCACACTTTCTGCATACAAAAGAGAAGACTCATCAGTTGTTGTTGTTGTTGCTGCGATCAGGCACAAGATATGAGTTATTCACTCTTCAAGTGGTCTAATAGACCTACAGAGCCATGACAGCCCAGCTCTGCAGCCTAGGACTGGAGGGCCTTCAAATTGGCAATGCAGTCACAAGACCTCTCCAGGCCAGATAACTACTATGTGCAATGCAGTCATTGAGTTGGTACTGCTTATGTTAATGACAACATTTGGGACATTTATGGTTACAGCCATGATAAAGGACTGAACCAGGTGAATGGCACATCATTTTCTGTAGTCCTGGTGCTTGCACGTATGTGAAAGAATTCACAAAGTTGACCACAGCAAGACTCACCGGTCCGATGCAGTGTTTCATCCTCATCATCCCCTTGAGTGGATGGCTTGTCTTCTGGTATGACTTCTTTACTGGGTAGTGAGGTCAGACATGATTGGACATTTACCTGGGAGAGGTAACGACACAGTGGGTTATCATAGGAAATATGAAAGGACAGGTGATAATTTATTCATCCAATGACACATGTATGCCATAGGAAATTACACTATATATACATTCATGTTCTCTTGTATGAAGTAACACTCTTTGCACCATGTAATGTTCACTAAGCATCAAAGTTGTACACTGAATCAGAAGCAAGGGCAATAACCAAACATAGAAAACCTCTTAATCAACTCCAAGAGTTGTATTCCTTGCACTGTCTTCTTTTCATCTTCATTCATCTTGCTTCAAAAATTGGCTGCCTTTATAAAGAAGAACAGTTTTATCTATGGCTATATTCTTCTTTGCCCATGCTCATCCTATCTTTATAGAGGGCTTAGTGTGATATTGTGTTCTTGAGAAGAAAACAAGTTGCAAATTAGCAACTTTCCTATTCATGTACCATTTCAAGGACATTAATTGGTTTAATGATTTCTGAGTGATCTAGATTTCATGTTCCTCTCATATGTCTTTTCTTACTAAGTATATCATTATTGTTGATATAATATTGCTATTATTATTATCTTCATCTTAGTCATTTTAACAGTATTCTGTATTATTGACTACTAGCAGGGTTTCCCCATTCTGCGAACAGGAGTGGACAACAGCTGTTTGCTTGCTATTTCGAGAACTCCAAGAATAGATTTAACATTCCATGGGATGCCTGCCGGGAATCCTACCTGTGATGAAGAACTGCTAGGACTGATGGATGTTGACATGGATACTCTTGGATGACTGACCAGTCTGTTTGACCTTGACATTCGGTTCAGTCGGGTCACACTGCCTTTCTTGCTTGCCTGACAATTGAAACAATCATGTCAGAGATATTTCTAATGTGCACTCCTCAAGCTCTGTTTTTCATATGAGTGGGTGGTAGATAAGATAAGATAAGATAAGATAGGATGAGATAAGATAAGATGAGATAAGAGAAGAGAAGAAAACGCATGCATGCATGCATGCATGCACACACGCATGCACACACACACACAAGCTATTGGACATAAGAAATAATCTACAAACAAACAGTGAAAACTAGGTCTGCTGGAGCAGTCTGGATGCAGCAACGAAAGACCTTCTATACTGTTCGTAATGGCCTTGTCCGCATTAAAATGGCGCCAACAACACTGCAAGGTATTCAAATAAACTTTATTAATATTTTTATAAGCACAAGGACTGACTCACTCGGCCCATCTGCTGGTTATTGACCCACTTCTCCCAATCTGTGTCTGCTTTACGTTCCTCTCGAGCTCGCTTGGCAGAGAGTTTGGAGCCTCCAATGTCCCTGACAGGACAGATTGCAAGATGGTTTAAAGTATACAAAGCAAGAAATAATAAGGAATGAATGAACTTGTTGAAAAATCAATATTAATAATAATAATGATGATAATAATAATGAAGTCCATTTCTTATGCGCTGAATCCCCATTCCCTGAGCTCAAAGTGCTATATACATTACAAGTGAATACAAAACAAAGCAGTTACAAAGCTAGCACAGCATAATTACAAACAATGTAAAAGAATTTAACTTTAAACAATTCACACAAATGTACATTGATACTTGATTAGCTTAGTAAGTGTGTTTAAAAAGGTAGGTCTTGAGTTCATTTTTAAAACATGTCTGATGTTTCTGAACATAACTGTTCTGGTAGAGAGTTCCGTGAACAGGGTGCAAAATGATAAAAGGCCCTCTCTTCATACTTTCTGGACTGAGTGGATGGGATTCTAATTAAACACTCATCAGAAGATCTTCATTTTCTGGATGGCATGTATAATTGTATTAGATTCAATGCGTCAAGCTACCAAAATATTTGTTTGAATGAAAAATTATGTATAGATATTTTATGATGCCGATAGTAAAGCAGCCTTGCTTCTTTTTATGTTCATTTTTGTTTTTGTTTTGTTTCAGGTAGAAGCTCTAAAACTAAAAAAGAAATGAAGGGACAAAACAACTCACAGATGACTCCAGCAAGTAGAAATTGGCCCCATAGAACTTCCAGTCTCAATGTTCATGGCATCCAGAATCCAGTTGAGAGCACACAACTGTCGGAACAGTGATTCTCTGTGGAGAACATGGATAGGGTACATAGATCTTCAATCATAGACCCTGCATACAGCAGATTATCTCAGTCGATAGTGTGCCGGACTCCGGATCCAACAACCTTGAGTTCGAGCCCTGACTGGGGTGAGTTCCGTAAACCCTTGGGAAAGGTTTTTTACCACCATTTCCTCACCCCACCCAGATGTAAAAGGGGTACCCAGCTATAGGCATGTTTCTGCACCTCACAGACTGCCTGTACTCGTGTTCAATGTTTGTGATGTGTTATGCGTTGTATGCGTTAGTAGCCTGTTGGGGGAGTAATAGATGTAAAGCGCTTTGAGCTCTCCAGAAGAAAAGGACTATATAAATGACATCTTTACTTTACATACAGATGGGACACTTGGCTATTTTTACATAGCCACCCTTAGCGCGTCCCCTGTGTACATACAAACAGCCCATATCAGTACGAAGGATGATAAGAAAGTATTACTAAAGCTCGCACGTGTTTGTCTGTATCCCAGTGTTAAAAGCCTTTATCCTGTTGTGTGTTGTGGGACGCGCTGAGGAGGATACGCTTTTTTTACAAAGGGAAAGAGAGCAGTGTCCAGTCTCATCCTCTCTGTTACACTTACAATCAACTCAAACAAACCCAACCTAGTCAAGAGTAGCATGATGAGATAGACCTTGTGTAAGTGCAGCGGTTCTTGATGCTTTTAACACTATAGGGTGGGTCTTCACGCAAAAAACATGATAGGGCTAGAAAACAGCCATTCACTATGTTTCTGGCAGATCCATCTATAATACCTCTTAGTGTTTGGGGCTATAGTAGGCGGAAATAGGCTGATGTTAAAAGGGTTTACATGATTTCGGTCCTAGGAATTCGGTGAGTCAGTCTCGGGGGTACGGCACAGCCTCCGTTATGGAGGTCAAGGCACATCATAAGATGAAAGGCCCGAAACCTAAATGGAAATACCTAAATAGCTACCATTTAACCCTCAAGATCAAGCATGGGATGGTTTATCAAAAACAAAAAAGTAAATAAATATAGCAAGTTTTCCAACCTTGATATGGTTTGGTTTTCCTCCCTGACCTCTGTGAGGTTGGCATGTTGGGGGGTGAAAGGTCGTGGGGTCAGTTGCTTCTTCTTCTTCTTCTTCTTTGCTGAGCCACACCTTGAGGTGCTGGAGCTGGAAACACATAGGACACAATAGAAAATATATAAATGCATGTCCTAGTTTGGAGGACATTTATGTAACACATTCCCCTCTCTATGACCACTATTTATTTATTTATTCATTTGAATTTTTACATTTACTTGATAAGCTCGAGGCGTTATAACCATGACAGACCTGATTCATTCCTGGGAGGCAGACTGGTAGTTGTGCCTAGTTGTTATCCACACCAACTCACTGACAAGATGGTCTATGATCAAGTACTCATTTACACATGGATGGGGTGGGAAAGTCATGAAAAGGTACTTTTTCTAAGACCTTGTGTTGGATGAGGAAATAATCCCAAATCCAAATTGAGTTTGCATGTCTGGGATTGGAACCCAAGACCTTTGACTCAAGAGGCCAACACATTGACTGCTTGGGCAAGAAACAGTCTTGTGTGTTCTTCAATAAAGCATGCGCTCTTCGCAAATGGTTAAGGAACAAGTTAGGAAGATACCAATGTATACACACACAAAATGGCACAGACACATATACCTATCATTTACTGCAAACACACATTGTCATAGACCCTGCAGGTCTCAGACTGATCTCCCTCAAGTCTCCATGAGTAATGATCTCAAAATTTTTTTTTAATTGGCACGTAAGTTTGAAAATGAGAAAAGTAATGAATGAGAATCTTATGAAGAAGAGCATTTTTTCCACAGCATCTGTCTGAAATTGCAAATGAAACAAAGCACACGCCATACTTTTAGCAAAGACCAACTACAAGAAAAATAGTTTTTACATTGAGAGCTTTCTTCCAATTAAATGAGAATAAGGTTTCTATTTCAAATTTCATTGCACACATCGCACACATATTCAGAATCAAAACTATACAACAGAGTTTGCTAACATGCCCATCATTACTATCAAAAATAATTGATAGCATTTATATACCACTTTTCTCCGGTCTACAGCAAGCTAAAAGCACTTTACAGCCACTATAACCTGGACAGATCATTCATTCAAAAGCCTACTCAACCTCCTTGGAGGCATACTGGTGATACTGCCTGGTCAGCACCCATACCAGCATACTGATGAGATCTTTTACTGTCTATAGTCGTGTACCCATTTTACACCTGGGTGGGGGTAAGAAAGTTGTGATGAGAAAAGTGTGATGACAAAAATGACTATGACATTAAGTACACTAGTTCTGAATTCTATCTGACATTTCAACTTTGCCTTGGTGAAAGAGGACAGACTTGAAAGGATTTCCTTCAAGCTTACGCATCGTGTTGAAACTTTGGCTTCATGCAAGGTGCAAGAACACATTATACCTGTATGTTCTTACCTAAACCTTCCATCCATGGTGCTAGGTGCTGGCGTGTCATCCAGGGCCTCCCCTTCATTGTCTGTTAGATTTGTGCCAAAGTAGCTACGCAAAGCAGGACAAGGGGACAGGGAAGCATTAGCAACAAAGCAACTACTCAAAATGCATTGTCATTTTACACTATTCACACAGATGTATTATCTATGTGGTTCTCAATCTATGGCTAAAGTAGTCTTAAGTGTGAAAAAACAGTTCATCATATAGTTGTCAATGTTTGACAACACACCTGAGCTCAAGGTATGTCAGATCTCTAGGGTCTAGTCGTCTTCTGTCAAAGACTTCAAAAACAGAGACACACAAACATCTTTTCTGCCAGCAAGTACAAGATTTCTACACTAAGCAGATGAAGGTGTGTGAGTAAATGGGTATGGGTGAAATTTTGAGTTTTTAGAACAACATTTTCATGTAGATCTAATATCAATATGTAGATCTATGATGTCTTTTTGTCAGCATTACATATTTTAAGTATCTTTCGTTACATGTATAGTTGTATTGATGTCTGTGTACATTTGCCAACTGTTTGGAATTTACAAGTACTCTATAAGTTGTGATAGAATGTATGCTCACCTATTTCTGAATGGAAATGCCAAATTTGTTTGTGAAGGAAGTTGTTTTAGAACAGGTGTATAGGCCTACTTTTGTGCATTGGGGTTTGATGTCTCAATAAAACCATTCAACTCAAAATATACTATGAAAACACCTAGGCAAAAGTCTGTGTGAGTGGGAATGGGAAAGGAATGTGAGAATTGGACCAAAATAAGTCTATGAGAGACTGAAGAGTGCAGAAGTTGCGACCCTTGTTTCAAAAAGATTGAGAACCACAGATATCTACATAAGAAAATGCATTTGGCGCAGCACACAATGATAAAGAGAAGCAGATGTGTCTTTTTTTCTTCATTTTTTTCTTAGATAATCACAAGACATTAAGTACTAACAACACGTTGAATTATTGTAAGGAGCTGGCATGTGAACGCCTATCTCAACATCAAATGTTGTATATAACTGTACACAATTTTTTTCTTCTTTTTGATTCATTGAACTAGTGATTTGTTTCATTCCAAAGCCATGTAATATATAACAAATCAGATATAGAAATATCACAAAACTATTGTGAAAAAAACACACACACAATCTACAGATCAGGAATCTACATAACAGCATATCCTGTCAATGGATGACATGGTGGTGAGAACGAGATAGATAAAAGAAACTCTCACTTCTCTAAGTCATCCTCTTTTCCGATGTCGTCCTCTGTCTCTGACTCAGAGGAACTTTCTTTGGGAGGTTGCCACTGGTTCCTGGAGGCTTGCAGGCTTTTCTGCTTCTCTGCAAAGGCTGCCACTTTCTGTGAGGGCAATCGGGATATGATGATGACGACAACAATTATAATGATGATGACGATGATTATGATGATGAGGAGGAGGAGGAGGAGGAGGAGGATGACGATGATGATGGCGATGATGATGATGATGATGATGATGATGATGATGATGATGATGATGATGATGATGATGATGATGATGATGATGACGACGGTGACAGCGACAACGACGACGGTGACAACGACAACGGTGACAATGATGATGATGATGATGATGATGATGATGATGACAATGACGATGACGACGACAATGATGATGATGATGAATACCTTTGCTGCTCTGTCTTGTCTGATGATGTCGAAAAGACCATGACCAAGTCGAACATTTCTCATCATATCTCTGAAAAGAGCAGAACAAATTCTTGTTAATAAAAATATTCTCCCTTGTATGTAGATCTACTTTATATTCAACCTTCACCTGACCCTTTTCCGTCTTCTTGAGAAAGTTGGATGTCATGGATCTCCATCTGCCCTGATCTTTCGCCACCTCTCCGCAGTGGTTGATCTTCATTCTGGTCGTCTCTTGTATGTTTTCTACCCAGCTTTTCGCCTTCTGCCTCTGCCTCTTTTGCCTTCAATTGTTCCCTTAATAATCTTTCTTTGAAGAGCACTTTCTACTATGAATATGTTAAAGTTACACCACCCACAACCATAAAGTTCTTGTCAGTGACATTTTGGTTATAGTAATACCAGTTCTGATTCATTCCAGAGCACAATAGTGATATTTCAACTGGTACATGTACTACAAATATAATGGCATACAATGGCATACATATCAAACTTACAGCACAAAAGTCTTTCGATCAAACTACTACAAATCAAGACAAACAACACGAATGAGCTGTCTTTTTGTTTCTCTCTCTGTCTCTCTCTCTCTCTCTGTCTCTGTCTCTCTCTCTCTGTCTCTCTCTCTCTCTCTCTCTCTCTCTCTCTCTCTCTCTCTCTCTCTCTCTCTCTCT
>JAUELK010025514.1:0-23475 GCA_031471215.1 Gastropteron pacificum | reverse complement strand
AACTATCTAATGTTATACATTGATCAGCCGTAGTGCTTGAACTTGAATGAAGACTTGGTGATACATGTACCGGTAGTAACATTATATTTCGCAGGCCTGGTTTGACTGGTTTCATACTTCGGGAGAAGGCATTTGTTTTCCTTATAATGTACTGAAAGAGGCACAACGGTTGCGTTAAACTTTGGATCAGCTGAACCTCTTTTTCAGCCTCCCCCCCCCCCCCGGATAAGTTATCTGTAGTTCACTGTATTTGTCGATCTCAAAAGTAGCTAGTAGTTCTAATCGTTACTTTCAAAAGTAGTTTGTAGTGTAGTGATTACTGCACTTTCAAAAGTATTTTTAGTGTAGGTTAACTACGGGTTTTTTTTAAAGTAGCCAGTAGTTATTCACTATTGATTTTAGTAGTTTTTCACAACCCTGTATATATATATATATATATATAGAGAGAGAGAGAGATACACACAGACAGACAGAGAAGGGGGCAGGGGTGGAGAGGGGGAGGTCTAGCAATTATTTTTTTTAAATACACAAAAGGTCAACATGAGTAGATTGGGGAAGATGCACTCAAACTCAAAGCTTAAGATAAGAATAGATCTAAAGTTATGGCTCCTGTAGAAGGAATTCCCATTTCCTGTATCAGTCATCAAAATAAGACCATTAAACAATGTAGTCACTTATGTGACACCAATCTTGCCAACCTAAGAGAAAGTAACCTTCATAGCCAAACTTTGGACTATTTTTTATTTGACATTCTTCATTACATCTGTGTGTCCTTGTACAGGTGTCAGTAATCTGAGCTGCAATATAACACCCCATGGAGGCTGTCCTTCGTCACTTTGTCAAGAATTTTATAAAACAAAAAGTGTTAGTGCCTACCACCTCCAACATAATAAGATGACAACGTATAATAGATAGCACAAGTGTTTAGTTCAGGTGACCAGTGGTATGTTCGTTAGTGTCATGCTTATGATGCATGAATAAAAAAGATTGATAATTTGTATATTTCAGCCATATATGCTGTACTAAAACACATGTACTAGAATTGTATAAATATAAGTAGCATATGTGTGTGTATATGAATACAAATAATTACTCACTTAACCGGTTTCGACCCATCAGTCCTCTTCATAGTTGTTGTTATTGTATTCATATCCACATGTATATATGCTATTTACATTTATACAATTCTAGTAATAAAATAGCTCTAAAATAAAAAGTCAACAAAATGTTCAGTAGAGGAAATAATGAGATCGTATGCACTATTAACAGGTTTGCCATTACAGAGGACTCTGTCTTTGATCCCATGTCAAAAGATCTAATAATATATTCTTGAAGGACAAAACAGTCACCTCTAAACTAAGAAACTCAATTTGCTTAAAATATAGCAATTTCTTATCTGATGAGGGGTGAATCTTTGTCAATGTGTATTACAAAGGTAAAATATACAGGTAAAGATGCAGAAAAGCAAACCAACCTCACTATACCTACTTTCGTTAAGTCTTCTTCTTCTATTTTCAGTAAGTTGGATCACTCAGACTTGAGTAGTACTCCAAACACGCATAATTAAAATTTGCGACTCAGCCTTTCGACCCCTAGAGTAAAAAATGGCTAAAAAAGGGGGGTTGGGGAAGTAATGAATTGGCTTGCGCAAAGAAGTCTCAGTTGTTGCTTCAATTTAGTATTAAACATCTAGTATGCAGATCGAATTGTAATTTTTTCAAGGTAAGCTTTAAAGCTGTCTGCATTGAAGTAAAATTTGGCTTCATCCGGCAGTGCGTTCCAGAGTCTAATAGTGTTAGGGTAAAAGGAATTTAAGTGGCTGTCTAAGCTCGATGTTGGTATGGCATATGTCCCTGGGCGTCTGGGTTGAGACGATGCGGGTATAAGGTGAATGAAGGGATTATCAACTAGGCCAAGTTTTGCCTCAAGAAAAATAGATAGTTTTATGGTAGCCCTTCTCTCTGCTAGCGGTTTCCAATTAAGTTGTACCATGTTGTCTATTGTGCTACCATGATCTAGCTTATAATTATTCAGGACGAATCTGGCGGCTCTTTTCTTTTTCCAAGTCGTCTATGGCTTTTTGGTGGTGGGGGTCCCAGCCCACGCTCCTGTATTCCAAAAAAGGACGGACTAATGTCTGATTACAGTTCCCTTTGATGTGCCTTGGGCAGTCACCAATGTTTCTTCTTAGAAAAAGAAATGTTAGATTTCTTGATGGTTGCGGTGTGTTGATCCTTCCACTTTAGTCTGTTGTCAATGATTACACCTAAATATTTGGCTGCATTAGTTAATTCCAATTGGATGTTGTGGATGGTGTATTGGTGTGTAATCTATTTGCTTTGTTTGTGATTCGCAGAAGTTGGCATTTTTGGGGGTGGAATTCCATCTTCCACAGATGTTCCCATTTTTGTTGTTCATTACAGTCTTTTTGTAGGATAAGAGTGTCTTCTTTAGGTTTTATTTGGCAGTAAAGTAAACTATCATCTGCAAATAAGCGGATTTCCGTTCCATTAGACAAATTTGTAGAGAAGCCATTAATGTAGACTAGAAACAGGAGCGACTGGTTTGGATGCCGATGTAGTGCCCTCGACTAGAACTGAGTAATGTTGTCAACAGTTATAGCCATATATTTGTCCTTGGTGTTAAAGCTGCATTTCATTTGCTTTATTTAAGGATAAAGATACACAATTTGTGTTTATCAATAACTAGTCCTGATGTCATAATGGTCCCAGTAACTTCTGAATTAGAATTACAACAAAGTTTTTGGTCTACAATCATTAAGGGACAAGTGGACTGCTTTTAATATTTGAAAAAAAAAAGAAAAGAGAAGGAAACTGAAAGACTCAACAAAATAATCCAAAAATTTCAAAATGAAGAGGACAAACATTGCAAAATACCAATACCATATTAATTGCATCATTTTCTTCCTCCTCTGCTTCCTCCCCCTCCTCCTCTGCTTCCTCCCCCTCCTCCTCTTCCCCCTATAGTCAAGACAGAAACATTTGATACATAACATCAAAGAGATTACCTTGTTCATAACTGACCAAGGATGACCCACATTTTATGTTACACAGACTCTCTTATCTGTGGTGGAGGCTTGAGAAAGTCGAGTTCTTGATAGACTGTTTCAACACTGAATTCTTGAGTCTATGCTGTGGACACTACACTAATCTTCTTAACAGATAAGCTGGTGACATGACCTCTAAAGTAGTGGAAGTGGACAGTTAAAATCTTATAGAAATTTCTGACCATGGGAAGATGTAGCCTTGTAGCTAGACTGACGGTTGTCTCTAAAGAATAAAAGTGAAACTTAGGTATTTACTAACTTACAATAATAAACACATATGTACTTTAAAAGAAGTCATTGGTAGATAGGTGGATTGGTAATGTAGAATAGATTTTTCTTTGCAAAAAAACTGTACAAAATGCCTGGTGATGAACACAAAAAAGGACGTTTTTTTTGCAAAAAAAGGACAAACAACCAGCACATGCTCCACAGTGTCAACTGACCAACTTTGAGTGATGTTACTCCTGATCCAAGCTTGCTGACCACTCCACTTGCCTCATGACCCAATATCATGGGGGCTCTGACCACAAAGTCTCCAATACTGCCATGTGTCCAGTAATGTACATCAGAACCACAGATTCCAACTTTCTTCATCTCAAGTTGAACCTCTGAGTAAACGTGTCATAGAGGAAGTAAAGGACTGTGTGTAACAGTATTTCAACAGTATGAAAACTTAAGATTTGATGTTTCCAGAGTGCAGTTTTTAATAAGACACCTTTATTTCTCTGAATTGACAATGAAACAGGTGTATATTATACTATATGTCAAGTTTTTAAAACCCCTGTCTTCAAGATAGGTTGGGTGCATGCATGCGTGTATGTGTGCGTGCGTGCGTGTGTTTGTGTGTGTGCATGCATGTTTCTATACATGTGAATTTGTAATGTAATGACAATGCCAAATTTCCTGCAAAAGACGAATAAACTTATCTTATCCTCTTCCATGCTTCTCATTCCTTTTCATTTCAAAAATATGTGGTAAAAATTAACCACATCTCTTTAACGTTAGTTTCTTAGAAAGCCCCCACTACCCTTTTGAGTAATAGTTAGCTAGAAAAAAAGGCTTACATCTCTCTGGGTTCTTATTAATCGAGAAGAATACTTACGTCCTGGTCCAGGCTCAGGGATCGCCATGTCCTCCTGTGTGGGAACAAATATTGGTAAAGATTACAACTGTGGGATTGAAAGGTCTTTTTTCAATCTGAATCTGATGTGTCACATTGAATGTGCAGATTATCCATACAAATCAAATATGTAAGGTCCTTCATTTTGACCATATTCATTGTCTTCCAAGAGAAAGCAAATTCATCAAAATGCATATGAATTAAAATAAAAGTGATGTGCATTTCTCTAAAATCATACACCCATAGGCCTACTAAATATTTGGAGAAAACTGGTCTCATCGATGAATCATATTGTGGTCATCGTAAGGTAGGAACAAAGAAAGATGAACTTTGTTCCCAGACTGATTTACAGTAGATGTATATATAATATGGTTAAGATGATATATATGAAAATGTCCAATAGCAAAGACAATACAAATATTTACAGACATTCTAGTAGTACACAAAGCTAGACAAAGAAAACAGTTCATCAAAATGACAGTAATATAGTAGGCCCTACCAGCCACTTATAAGAATGTTGGATATATTAAGTAAGAACACTTCGATCATTATAAGAACGATTTTTCGGTCGCCTGAATTCTTTCTTAATTTTACTCCGGATATAAAAGAGTGTTACTTCGGATACATATATAAGAATCGTTGACTGTTCTCCACAGAGTGTATTTATCTAATTCTGGCAAGGCTGATGGTGACCAATCAAGAATGACGCATACAGTCCCGTTCTTACTCTATCTATCTAAGCACAGAGTAATGTAATATAACAATCCAATCCAAATTTTTCATTATAATACTATGAATATGCATACCATCAACAGTTTACACAATAACAAAATTGTATGGCACTAATTGAATCATTGAAAACTGGATTGCTTATGACTCAAAAACTGAACTTCAGATAAGAACATTTCGGATATAAGAACACTTTCGCTCTTGACGGGGACCATTTTTATAAGCGGCGGGTAGGCTACTCTATACTCTATGTAATGTGTGAGTGTCATGTGTGATGAAAGTTAAAAAGGGATACTTTAAATAAAAGAATGCTTTATGGTTTCCTGTGAAACAAAGGGTGACAGACTAGAATCTAGTCTTTGTGGGGTTCAGGCATGGAATTTGTTCATAATATCGAAGCTAGATTCTAGATTTCCTATACCTTCTGAGGTTGATGAGGTTTGCGGGGTCATTGGAGTTGGGAGTTGAAAGGTGACTTTGTTTTGGTGGGATTTGGCTTGAATGAGACATCAACATGGTTCGGAAATTTCAGGACACTCAAACGAGCTTAATAATAATAATAATAATACATCGCATTTATATTGCGCATTTCCATTCACATGAATGCTCAAATGCGCATTACAATCAATTGATACAGAATAGACAAGTCAATAAAACAAATGTATATAATATATGGCAGTTAAACTTGAATAATAAAGAGCATACAGTGCAACATCAACATGAAGAGGTACAAATTAATGTAACAAGAAACACGCTAAGAGAACACAAGAACTAAAGAAGAACATTTAAGAAATATCACTAATCAAAAAAAGCGCAAGTAAAAAGAAGAGTCTTAAGACGCGATTTAAAATTAGACAGTGTGGGAGCTTGTCTCAAAGCCAAAGGTAATTTATTCCACATTGTCGGGGCAATGGAGTAAAAACTTCTATCACCAAAATCTATCAGATTGGTGTGTGGCCTAGATCTAATAACTTTTAATAAGGCGCCAACGTATCGTATCGGCACTATCAGTCGAAGATCTAAGACTCCTTTTAGGTTTCTGAAGCTCTAAGAGCTCACACTCACAGCACAGAGATAAGAAGGGGCCTAGAGTAGGCTACACAGTTTTTATTTTAGAGTCTAAATCTAAAGGGGAATTTGTCTAGACCTATGATGATGTTTTCATGTTTGGAATCGCGATGGATCGAGATCTAGGCTAAGATTTACTCACCATTCGAAGGTCATCCTTGGCATACAAAATTGCAGTAAGATTTTTGTCAGCCATCCTTATCAAATTGAAATTATACAGAAATGGGATGTAGAAATCTAGAATTAAGTCTTGTGCCTGTGGATTCCGGGCTTGCCCTGTGCAAAGTGTTCTCACTCAAGCCAGGCCAGACCAAGATAAAAACGTGATAGTGATATGATAGCCAGCCTAGCAGTCAACTCCAGATGTAAGCTCTCTGGCCTAGACTAGCTAATCCAACTGAACTTCAGTTGGTAGGCCTGGGTCAAGTGTCAAGTGTCAAGGGTCTGAAAGGTCACGGTCAAAGTTCATAAGAAAAATGACTACGTATACGTCAAATTTGTATCGGACTATTAGCTATATAGCCTAGGCCTAACTGAGGCCAGAACTGTTCGGCGTTCGGTTTCGCTCTTCCCATGGGGACATAAACAAAACATATTTCGGTTGTAAAGAAAGTCAGGAACCTTTTGACTTCTTCATTGTTAATTGTGCCATGATCTAAATTCAATGGATAGGATCATAAAAGGGTAGATCTAGTCCTCCAAATACCAAAAGTTTTCACTAGGCCTACCCCACTCGTAAGCCAAACTCTAGAACTGAACCATAGCCACAGCCCACAGCCAAACGCGAAAACAAACACAAATCAATCAAGATGGACTCCTGTTCAGCAGTGGAAAAAGAACTTGAAAAGCTTAGTGAGAAATACAACTCTGCAAACAAACAAGGACAGCTGACACTTGAAGAGTTTATTGAATCAGTGAAGCTTTTCCAAAATGAACTGCTTGAGAGTAAGTAGATCCAGATAAATCATTTACTAACCCTATGCCATGTGTGTAGAGATAGCTCGTCAAGAGACAACAACAACAAAGAAAGAAGAGTAAGAAAGACTGGTCCCGATTGGATTTTAGAGTAGAACAAACAGAAGCAAACAAACAAAGAGAATGAAAAAAAGGAAAAAGTGGTTTGCTAGAGGAACACTCACATTGTGACTGGCCTCAGTATGAACAAGACTTAAAATGCACATAATCTGGATAGAAACAGTAGGTTGCACCACAACAACAACAAACAGTAAAACAGGTTAGGTACAGTTTACTAGGACTTAGGCTTAGGCCTACTTACTTGACTTACACTTGACTTACACCTCTGATTACTCAATCTATAAACTATAAACACTGGATTGAATTGCTGACCACTCCACTTTCCGGGCCCCATATCAATCTAGATCTATTATATGTATACTAGATCTAGATTGTGCATGGAGTTGGAGGTGTGTGGGGGGGGGTGGGGGGGGGGGCTGACCACAAAGTCCCCACCAAGCCTCATCTCATGGTAGAGGTTTTTAAAAAAGTTGAGAATCTAGAATAAAAAAACGTTGAAAGAGTATTTAAGTAAGACTCAAGATTTCTGAGTAATTGTGTACCCAGTCCGAACACCCTCCTGACCGTCGGCGGCGTCATCACTCCTCACACTTTTTGTAACCTACATTGCAGAAATTAGTTTCACTTGGTATAATATGAATATGTGTGCCTGCCTGGGATAACCTCGGTTAAGACGCAAAAATGATTTCCCCATGTTTGAAATGTAATTGTTAATTGTTTCTAAATCTACAGGATCTGATCTTTAACTTTATAAGTTAAGCCACTGTTTACAGATTTCAGTTAAAATCGCTATTAGTATTAGGCTATTGGTTATTTTTTAATGATTTTTTTAAGGTGCCAACACGTAAAACCTATGGCTACGGCCTTTTTTTTACTTCGAATCGGCAATTCATTTCATTGTAATTAGGTTATCTCGACGTTGATATGGACTAGATTTAGAAAAGTAGAGTTCGGATTGCTCTGTCTGTTGTGGATACGACGACGCTAGATCTACTAGACTAGGCCGACGAATGAGCCGGCGATACGAAATGCGATGTTTACAGTGTTAGATTTAGAGATCTAGACCTCTAGTAGTCTAGTAGTAGTATATTATATTGACTACGAGAGAGAAATCGCGCTCTGATTGTTGTTCTTGTCTTTGTTTTTTATAAAAGGTTCACCATGAGGTACATAAAGTTGATATTTTGTTGGGAAAGTTCATTTTTTCTTGTGTTATTGATGCCACTTTGCGACATCTTGACAAAACTGACATAACAATGGCACCAGACTGGCTGAAAGCAAATTGTTATTGGGCCAAGTTTTGTCCCAGTTTTTAAGTCAGAGATCTTAAATCTGTATTTCCTTTACTATCTTAATGTTTTGTAAAATTCAACAAGTATATTATATCCCATGTATAAGTAAAAAACATATTTTGGATTAGATCTAGATCTAAGTGGCAAACTTCGGCTTGTAAAAGTCCTCTATTATGAGGCTGCAGTCATATGGAAGAAGAAGAATATAGTAAACTCTTTGTTAACTCGGATGAATCTGACTCGACTTGGTTCTTCGGCTTTTAAATAAAACGGGTGACTTGGACATTAATTCGCACGTAGCAGGTTCTTCTCGCAAAAGAATTTGCTAGATTATGGTATGCAACATGACCATATTACGGCTTTTTTAGACTAAAAACCAACGAGGCGAAGTGGAGTTAGATCTAGATCTAGCGCTCAGCTTTTCACCCGCCGATGGCGGCCGGCGGCAGCGATGATCATGAAATTCCCGAATCGGATGACCACACAACAACAATAATTTAAAATACTTAGACCGATCTTTCAGCGTTCAAAATGCTTGAGACGAATCTTGAAATGTGTCTCAATAGGTTTCCATCATTTTCTCAATTTCGACCCGGAACGCCAAAACTATATCTCGGAAACTCAAAATGCGTCTTAACCGCGGTTATCCCAGGCAGCCACACATAAATGGTTTATTAAGCAATATAATGACACAATTTTAATTTTAACATTTTGATTACCTAAACTGATGTTCCTACTTCCTTCTGACCCGAAGCAAGAAAGACAACGCAGAGGCAGCGTTTTTCATACTGTTTTGCTCCATTTAATTTTAGTGGCCGGCCAGTATCAACATTCTCTTCTTCCTGGGATGACTGACATTGCTTAAGGGAGGAAGTTGATTTCAGCGTCTACCAACGCGACCATTTCCGTCGGCCCAGCCAACACATTTAAAAATGAGATTGTGATGAGAAAATATTACATTTTGACACTTTGAGGATTTGAATAAATAGCTTTTAATGTCTAACAATAGAATGACATTTAAGCCTGAAAAAAATTCAGCTGACTTTCCAACTCTATATTACTTACTTGCACATTTCAATTTATTTGTTTATATTATTATATTGTGGTGTATTAAGAACTAGTTAATTATTTCTCCCTCCGATCCGTCTCTCTGCATCCCTAGCACCCGTTCTGCGCAGTTAAAAAAGCGCTTCATTTCAAGGCAATGTAATACTTTCGACACTTTCATTTCTTCAAGAATCAGAAGTGGTCATAAACCGGAAAGTGAACATTTCAAAACCTTACTGTTTCCTTTTCATAACAACACAGTAGGCCCTAATTTTTGGAAGCAGAGGCATGTTAGTATTGTTAGAGATGGAGGAACGATTTTTGCTTTAGGATGGCTGCTTGGGCCTTGCTTCCATAATTTTAATTCATGCTGACTCTACTCTAAAATCTAGATCTCTACAGAACCACTACATTGTCACATTGTTCATTGTCGTTTGATTCATGATAACAATAAAAATGTTATGTTATTGTCATCAGTCTTTTTGTGTACTATATGTATGTGTGAATGCCATTATAATTGACATTTTCTTCCTCTTCACTCTTTCAAGAACCACAGGGTGAGATGGCATCAGACTGCATCCGATCAGCCTTATCAGACTTTTTGATGAGAGCAAAGTCAGCTGCAAGCTCAGTGAGTTCAAGTCACAAGGATCTTCATGGATCTGTGTCAAAGCTGGGCAAATCTATTGATCGGGTAAGAATCTTTTAAAATGTGAAGTTACGTTTAAATCCTTAATAAATGTAGATGGGTTTCAAATGGACCTTTTATATAAACCTTATTTTTATTGGTGCAAAAGTCAAGAATTGGACATCGGGTTCATCCTTATTTCAATCATATTTCATATAATACATATTATGTAGAGGCAACTTTACCACTTTACCCCAAATTGCAGTACCCAGTCAAAAAAGACACAGAGACCTTTTTTCTCACATAGACATTAACTTTGATTTTTGATTGAGATACATTCTATATATGTCAATGAAATGGACATGAGAGACATTCATACTTAAAATGTATCCTGCTAAATACAAAAAGCTCTCAATGTTTCTTTTCTTCCTTTTTTCCCCCTTCAGAACTTTATTTCAGACTTCTCAGCAATAACAACAGATGGGGCGTTTGATGGAGAAAGGAAAAGGAGACTTCTAAATGAAGTGATTTGTGAACACTTCTTGAGGCAGGGAATGCTGGATATTGCTGAATGTTTGAATGAGGTATTAATCATATTCCTTAAATATTGTTGTTGTTGTTTTTTTCACCAATGTCTAGTACGGTGAACATAACTCATGGGTCATTTTTGTATGGTGCCATGATAATAAATTGATATTGGTTCATTTGTAAGTTCCAATTTGAGTTTGTGCTTCAACATATTTATACACATTTTTGTCTAGGTGTTTTGTTGGTAGACTAAGATTTTTAGTTGTGTAGCTTTATTAAATCTAGTGGTGGAATCTGGGATATCTCCCTACACTCACAAACAAAATATTGTTTGTATAACTGTAGCACAGTTGAACATTTTAAAGTAGATGTGTTTGTTCATATGTGTGTTTATCATGAATATGTATTGAAAGATCAAAAGCTATTCTGGGCCCAATTTTGATTTTGTGTTCATTTGATTCTTTACCTACAGGATGCACAACTAGACTTGTCACCAGAGAGGAAGGAACAGTTTTTAGAGCTCCACCGAATATTGACTGCTCTCAGGAGTCGAAATTTGGATCCAGCAATGGAGTAAGTTTCAGACCATTTGACAGTAGAAAAAGAGCAGAAATTACAATGCATTGTCAAATTTATGTTTCTCAGAATGTATTATAACATCATGCTTTCCATTCTGCTTAATTAAATACCCAGAAAAGATTACATGTTTGCAAGCAAAATATTAACTCTGAATGGAATATTGATTGATGTATATATCATTTTGATGCTGTGATATTTCATTTTTTTTCTCAGATGGGCAGAGATAAACAGAAGTGAATTGAACAAGAGAAACTCCCCTCTTGAATTCAAGCTTCATAGATTGCGATTCATTGAATTCATTAGACGAGGTGAATGTAAACAGAGTGAGGTCCTTGAGTATGCGAGACGCCTTGCTCCATTCGCTGATGTCCACACTAAGGGTAAGCTTGCTTTAGCACACATTTTTATTCAAGCAATGTCTAATGGATTTACTTGATCATGATAATGTGGTTACAAATAGTCAGTTCAAGTTACACAGTGATACATCTGCAAGTTTCTTTATTAGTGTATTTAGGCATTCAAACAATAATTAACTGTTTCTCTAACAATGATCAATCACAAGATACTGCCTAGGGTGTCTTTGATTAAGCGAAATGGCTTGTGAATAACCAAATTTGATAAATTTAGTTTAAATTAGATCAGGCACAGCTTATAATCTGGATCGTTATTCTACCTGGTCACAATGTCATAAGGTCATATTTGCCCACTTACAATCTTCATTGAATGAATTGATGTCCCTCCGCCCTCCAGACATGCAGCTTCTGATGGGTGCCCTGCTGTACCTGCAAGGTGATGTTGAGAAGTCTACCTACAGTTTTCTCTTTGAGGACTCGAGCTGGGAAGAGATCTGTGACATCTTCACACAGGACGCCTGCGGACTGCTGGGCCTGTCTGTGGAGAGTCCCCTCAGTGTCAGGTCAGATTTGTGTGTCCTCGGGCAACTGAGAATAAAAGGACTTTAAGAATATAGTATATGTGTATATATATGAATAAATAATATATGTGGCATTTATGTAGTGCTTTACCATTCTCTACATCATGCTTCAAGCGCATTACGGCCACAACTACTATTGTAGAGATTGCAACTGTATGCATACCATTTCTTATTTGATGAGAGGGCATAGTTCATAGAAATAGACTTATTTAATTAGCAAAATGTACAGAACGTTGGAGAAAGGAAAAAAGGATCATGTTTATTTGCTTTTAGACTAGCCCACATCTATGATTCAGATTAAGGAAGGCTAAGTGTAAGATGACTGCTCACAGTTGTTAACTGTATAGATAGCATTATAATAGTTGTAAAGTGCATATTCATTCATTGTCATTATTCTCTGTCATCCTATCCTTCCACAGTGTCAGCGCTGGGTGCAAGGCCTTACCACCTTTGTTGTCTATTCGCCAAGTGATGCAATCTCGCCAGGTGGCAGGGGTGTGGAGCAATAAGGAGGAGTTGCCGGTAAGGGCCTTTCTACTTTGTTCTTCTCATTAGTTTGGAAAGGGAAAACAAATCTCAATTTCAGACATATGCATCATTGTGCCAGTGAGCAAACTAAAATCATAAATGATATTCTGTCATAGTGCTTATTAGGCCAAAGGATGGTGAATGCTCTCTATTTCTCATTTTCATCAGTCAGTCTGGCAATTAACATGCAAAATCAATACATAATATAATTAATAATTTTATGAAAATGACTGCATTTCTTTCAAAATACCATTCAGTCACATATTTTTTTATTAAAAAGAATAAATGTATAATTGGTTCACAGGACCCCCAACCCCTTCAAAGAAAAATAGTGACATTCAATTTAGATGTTCTTTACATTTTTATTTTTGTGTGTGTGTAGAAAAGCAGTCATTCAAGGTTTCCTTGCCCTAAATGCAGTGTGTCCAGTTTTTGTTCTCTGTATCTGCCTGACAAGTTGGGCCCCAATCTGTCTTGTACCCACAGGTGGAGATTGACCTAGGTGCAGAGTACAGATTCCACTCTATTTTTGCCTGTCCCATCTTGAGGCAGCAGAGCACAGAGCAGAACCCACCCATGCGGCTTGTATGTGGTCACATCATCTCAAAAGAAGCACTTCACAAGCTGATGGTTGGTGCTAGCAACAAGTGAGTACACATAGAACCTGTGGTTACCATCTAACTTTGATGTGCATATTTTGGAAAATAACTGTATAGATCTATTAATATTGTAAATAGTGTAAAGTGTAAAAGTACATAAGTAAATCAAAGTATGGTCTTTTCAGTACTTTTGTGATAAAACTTCAACTTTGATAGTGACCATTATTTTGTCTCTTTTGATGTTTCATGTGACACAATTTCATTCAAAAGCATGCTAATCATTATATAATAATTGGAAACATGTTTGTTTTATAAGTAACATTTCTCCCAGCATCTTTTCCATTTCTTTCTTTCTTTTTGAGAGCAGCTTTTATCTCTTTGCCTTTAGCAAGAGGTGACAGCTTTTTCTTTTCATTCTTCTTGATCTTGATTATTCTGTGCTTTTAAATTCCGAACTCTGCTCTCTACAAAAATGGAATTGGTAAAGATTTTGGGAGATATATACTGTAAATGAAGATGAGCTAGTTAAATGCTTTTCCTCAAAAGATTGAGAGATGGTATTTTCACTGTTTACACCAGGTTCAAGTGCCCATATTGTCCTGTGGAGATGACAGTTGGCGACACACGGCAGATCTACTTTTGATGTCCAGGCCTCATTTCTTCTACATATCAGCAGTGCAAAGTCTGACATATCTCGTCACTCAAAGGCCTTCTAAAAAACTACCCCCTTCCCGATTATTACATCTTTTTTTTGCCATTTGGTTCAGTATTAGTATTTAGTGTGATTTTCTTCTCTTATTTAGTATTATCATTATTGTAATATCAGTCAAGCTTTTCCTGGAAGTAATGAGTGGTTGCATGTTTGAATGTTTTGTTTGGGAAATGTGTCCAAAACAAAAATAATGTCTGCTTATTTCAGACTCTCAAGAAAGACTGATTGATTCCTTATAGGTTGTTTTTTTTTTTTTTACAGGAGAAGTGTTAAGTGACCCATAACACTGGAAATGCACCCTTTCCTCCACCTCCTTATAAATCTCAATTAATTCATAGGAGCACAACACATACATTTTAATTGATTTTCTTTTGTGAATCTGTTTTGATTTAAATATTTAAAGATGTCGGTACATATTTACCTATTTTTCCTTTGTGAACAATGTCGTCATGTAATACCCTGCTTTCGAGACTGGAATCTCATAATTTGGCTTGCAATAGAACTCTTGTTTTCTATCTGAAGATTGGATAAAGTGATACATGGCCACACCTTCCCATGGCTTTTCCTTGTGCACAGTAATTGTGGATGCTTTTCTAATCTAGGAAGATCACAAAATGTATGTTCATTTTGTGGCCTGTGTCGAAGGGAGCACACATTATCCAAGACAAAGCAGTTTACAGTTTACTGCTAGATAGAAAAGGATGCTGTACATTTTTCCATTGATATTGCTCGTATTGACATTATTACTTCCAACATCAAGTCACCTTCTGAATCAATGGTCTATTTGAATAATTAAGGCTACCGGCTACAAATAATTATTATTAGATACAGTTTTAGGTAACATTTAATTTTGAATGAAATGTGTACTGATTCAGTCTACAATGTAGCATTTACATGTACTTTAATTACTTTCTTGACTAGAACATTTCTGTTAATAGCCAGCAGTTTCTGTTTCTTCCTTAAGAATATCTCTTTACATAGCGACTGCTTCGTTGGCCACTCCTCCCTCAGTTCCTTTCTTCCATTAGGACTGTTAGGTAATCCCTTCAAGTAATTCTACAATGAAGTGAAATTTTGATGACTTGTTTAATAACCTGAACCAGCGAATCACCTTTATCACATGTAAATTTATTTCCCATTTGAAAACAATCATTAGCTTACAGATCATACTCATTTATTCTTAATACTTATGAGTGAAAACTAGTCATCCCTTCAATATTAAGTTCCTATTAGATACAGTAACAATTTCGATTTGCAAAGAGTTTGTGAAACTCTCATTTGTCATGATTGTGCTTGTTTGTGGTGACCAACCCAATATTTAACTTGAGTTGGCAATATTGTGTTCCTTTATTTCATTTTGTACTTTCACAGCATTGTCATGTAAATATGTTGCATCTTCATCAACTCATCATTTTCCATCAGTGTACAGTTTCTTTGTTTATAATACATTTCTATCACATGTATTCATGCTTGCATATATTTTAACCGAAGGACTAAATATGTCTGTCATCTGTAGAAGAACTTGACAAAGTTGTTGTGTTTCTCATTTCAAACGAGAACAGATCTATGAATTATGTATGACAGCCACATTGCATATATTTAACGCATGCTGTTTCTTCTGTACAAAAGAATGTAGGGCCTGGCCAGTCAGAACTTATTTCCTCATGTCAGTATTCAGCTTAACTTTGACTGGGAACATCCACAACTTGATACTTGATGGCTGTATATTATTATTATCAAGACAGCCATTGAAACAGTTTAACTTACAGTTTGAGACCATTGAAATTGATTTCACAATGGAGGACTTAATGGCTTTGGATTGGAGGGATAACTGATCCTCCTGTTGTGATACCTTTGCTATCTGTGTATGTGTATTGTGGACTTATTTGCCATATGTCTAGTGATGAATTCAAAGTGTATCAAAGTCATTGTATAGTGTTGCCATGTGTGTGAGTAATCTTGGAAACTGAAGAAATGGTTTTAAACTAAATTAATCCAATGATGAGTGATATTTTTGATGCTTCTTACATTTTATTGGCATTTGTTATGTGTGCTATTACATAACCTAGTGGATCCATTATCCCCTCTTCAAATGGGTCTGAAATATGATAAAGAAACTGGTAAACTCTTGCTGTATTTGCAGCTTCACCGAAACTGAAGCTGGTAATTTCATGATTCACAGACATCACATTACCTATTGTGTATATTTTGACATTTTTGTATATCTTGATACTGCCATTGTAATGAAGATAAAGCAGCAGCATTGTTTCAAAGCAAAAGATATGAAAATGAATATTGTGCTTGTACATTGAATACTAATAAACTGTGCCTCTTTTGCATCCTCCACTGCCTGTGTTGTTGGCAATGCCATTTCTTTACTTAATAATTTCACTTTTAGTCCTTGATGTTTCATCATGAGCCAGGATTCCTTTTGTCAACAAAGTCACAATAAATGAATATAATCACTGAAAACTATGACTGACAAACAAATATGATGAGCACAAGGAAAACATATCTGAAAACAATGTTCAACTGGTGTAAATGTTTTATTGAAAGGCAGCATAAACCTGTAATAAATTCATGGTATACAGTTATTTTTGGATGATGAGGATTCTCACCCACTACATAGGTAGATCTAGTTACTGATGGCAATACAATTTTGAGGGATGTGACTAAAACACAACACCAAGTTTGTCTTGATATGCTATCACTATCATTATCATCACTTGCATAACTACTACACTGGGGGTAACTCATACCTTATTGTTTTCAAAGAATGCTGAAAGTCAGAAAAAAAAGTCTCATGGTAAATGATGAGTGGTATGGTAATGTTGATCATTGAGAATGTAAAATCATAATGTACCAGGTAAGACAGATGAAGCCCTCTGGGACACTTGTCATCAGGCAGAGAACACAAGACTTTAGCATCCGAATAACAGGAATCTGACATCTGCAGAATATGCCATTTATGCAACAAATCGACAATAACATCTGAGGAAAAAGTCATTTTGGGGGGCAAATTATGGGGAAAAAAGAATGCCCTAGAAATACAAAATTTACATTCAAAAAACTCAAATCCGTAATTTTAAAAAATGTATTGATTGCACATAACAAACCAAAAAATTTTATAGTATTGGGCTGACTATAATGGTAAGCCAGAGTTTCTAACCTCTGGAGTCTTAACGTAATTTTTAGTACATGTCCTTTCAAGACATTCCTAGTAATTAATAACTGAGTCGACAATAATTGTGCAGTCTGGGTTTTGTTATGCCTCTGCTCTACCTAACTCTATGTGAACATATGCTTCACAAAGTGCTAACAATTTCCTTTCAACTTGCACTGCTGTTCTTTTTATTCATGTTTGCATGTTTATCGGTATTACTTGTGTGTTGGGCACCGGGTACTGCTGCTATATAATAACAATAACATAATAACTGGGATTTGGATCTTCTAAACAGAAGAACAACTTAATCCCCGTTAAAATGTGGTTTGTTCGCGTTTAGTGGATTTACATCGTGGCCAATGTGAACAAAACAATACTACTACTATCGACAGTATTGCTAACTAAATCTGAACTGAATCAGCCTTACAGTTTTTCTCATGTCTACAAACATTCACGTTTTTCAATGATAATCTTTTATATTTTTGTTTTAAAAAAGAAAAGAAGACGAATTTTCGTAAAAATATGCAGCTGCATATTCTGCAAATGTCAGACTCAGACAGGATCAAAATCATGATTACATTTTACAACATTTACTATATATAATTACAATAATAGTAATGATAAGTTAAAGTGTGCGGAAAGTGCGCACAAGGAAAGAAAAATGACTGGAAAACATTACAACACAGAGATAGTGAACTAAACCAAAATCCACAAGCTGATAATAAACTCTTCATGCTTTAATTCTAATAGATCTTTAAAGAAATAATAGACTATATAAATTTGTTCCTTTATAATTTATAGAGATGTATTTTGGTTGACAACAAACAAAGATAAAAATTGATGTGAAATAACAAACAGAAACCAAATCATCCGTTAACTTGGGACAAAACATCCCTCTAAACATGTACACTTGTGCAGCCTTCAATTTGTTAGTTTTGCAGGAGAGCAGTTTAAAGTTTGTTCTTTCTTCAATCCTTCAGATTTGCGCACAAATAAACGTCATCCATATCTAAGCCGCTTATGGTTTGATTCCTTCGACTTTTATAAGTATAAGGGGAAAAATATTGGAATGGCAGTTATTATAAATGAATCCGGGTCAGGTGTGCTAGCTAGTAGTACTTAGTACATGTTTAGGAGGATGAAAACTGTACTGACCCATTCCCCCCAAAAGGCAATTGAGACTAAAAATTGTATTGTTTGTATAGATATTGATACACATTCCACAGCCTTCAATAATAAAATAAACACAGATATAATATAAGTATAAGCAACAATGAAAACAAAAATATAATAATAATATACACTTATGTTCATGCAGGAAGTCAACTGAAATGAGAACACACTAAATGACCTTGTGCATCTTGGTAGCAACAGTAACAAGAGTAAAATCTAAGAACCCTTGCTAGTAAACAATTAATTAGCATGAAGAACACTACTCATCAAATATGGTGATAAAACTGAAGATGATTGAAATTGTAGCAGTAGCAGGACCTTCAAGATTAAGAAGAGCAATATTGATGACAATTGAGTGCCATAGCAATATGTGCAGGGAAAAAAAAAAGAGAGTACAATTTTGGAGTGACAGAGTAGCAAAGAGAATTACTCCTGTATACAACCATACCACCAGTGTTTTGCAAAAGAAAATAGATGAGATGCAAAACCAGCTACATTACACTTCTTTCAAAAAAAGAATAGGAGAAAACAAATACCACTCTTGTCAAGATATCCAACTTGACATAGAAGGACCAAAAGAAACATACAATTATTAGGCTACTTAAAAAGAGGAGAAAGAGAGACTTTTCAATTAACAAAACTAAATACCGGTACAGAAAGAAAGAAACACCAATGGTCATTACCATTTATTTCTCTGCCTCTGCCATCATTTTGAATGACGATCACATTTTCAAGGTAGGTTTGCAAACAAAACAGATTACCACAACTATGAGCATATTGAATTTATTGCATTGTAAAACCAAACCAAATCAGCATTTATTGCAAAAACAACAATTGTAAAAAAAAGTGAAAATGTGGTCCTTAATCACTTGGAGGAATATAAAACAACATGAAACTTGACTAGTTTGAATAAAACTTGCAATCAAATGGCACTAAAAGATTTGTTAAGGTGTTAATATGGTAGATAATACTCTGTTAAAACCGGTATTCAGTCTTTATAAATTAAACTGGAATTGGCACCATTCAGGATATTCAATACATGTACTACCATCAGATGCATTTTTGAATGCATGGCACTGAACTACTTTAGGCCTACTGTGTACATACATACACTGACAGGGTTTTTAGGGTGCTTTTTAAAAATTGTATCCCTATTGCTGTTATTGTATCATTATAGCATAACATAAAAAGCAAAGTGTGTGTACTTAAACTTAATGCAGGATTTATCCACCTTGAAAACATTTTAAAACTAATGAAGTATGTTGTTAAGTTAGTTATACCAATTTCATATTTTTCCCTGAGAAAACAGCTCTTTGTTTCAGCTTATTATATTTCACTATGCTATTAGACTCAAAAAACAACCCTGTGCTAGTATTGTAAAATTGTAATGAATCTTCTTGTGCCACAAGTCTGTTTGAGCATAGTACGCCTATATAAAATTAGAAATGCAATGACTTGATACACTGTGTATCATTGCATACAGAACTCTGCTCACTTTCTCTTCAAATAGAGTAGTGCATGTCTCCATTTGCTTTACACATACAAGTCCATAGTAAGAACAGCTGGTCACAATCACAACATCTACATGTACACTTAAAATAAGCAATCATATTTTAGTACCATTGAAGTTTGAACATACCCTCACTTCAAATCTGTGCTTTAAATATGACTGAACAAATGCAGCGTAGTTGAATGCCACTAGATGACGTATAGGTACTCATGATTCCATCAGTTTAAAAGAAAATTGTGTATACCCAGCGTTAACTTGGACATTTGAAAAACAACGGTATGATTATGAATGTTTTAAAAAAGTGATCACTGGGATAATGGTTGTTATATCAATAAGGGGATGATAGTTCTTTGATCAATAAGGCTGTTGCCTTAAACTTAAACACACTATTCAAATGATCAAGATCAACAGACTATTTAAATGTACTTACATCCTGTGCCCAAATGCCCTGATTAGTTGATGCAAGAATCAAAGTTTTAACAAAACTAAAGATAGAGGTCTAAAAGCTTCATGATACATGTATTTAAAAAAAAAAGAATTACAGAATGTATCACTATCATATGAAACAATTTGCAGAGATTAAAAGTGATGGTGTGAAGCCATGTACATGTATCTGTATATAAGTCATTAGTAAAGTCCTAATGTTTATCCATTTTCTATCCATTATAGAAATGTTAATGCACTGTCAGATGTAAGAGATACACATCACACTGTACATACATTGAAAGTGAAAGCATCACTTGGCAAAAACTGGAGTTGTTATGTCATGAAAATCATTTTTGTTTGAAGGAAATGTTAATAAAGATTGATGCAAGGAGATATACCGGCAATAAATGTAAGTTCAAATATTAATATTATGCCCTTGTCATGAAATGAGATCAAATCATGTCAAAGCTGTGGCTTGACAAGTAAAAGGACATCATGAGCAAACTAGTCTTTTAAATTAAAAGAACAAATAGAAATACATACACTGCATCTTCACATGTGGCAGCAAACATCGAACACGATGATGCTGACAGGTGACACTGTAAGTCATAGTACATGTAGTAAGTTCTTGGGTGTGGTTTTGAATTTTTTAAAAACAAAACAAAAATGTAAAAAAAAGTGGGAGCTAGATGATGATTCAAGATGTAATAAACATGACATGTTGTGGAGGAACAACTGCTATAGAATCATCTATTACTACATGTGTACTAATTTAGATACTAAATCTAATATCACTAATATTATTGTTATTATTATCACTATCATCTACCCACTAAAGCTTAGGGGCAGACAGAAGTCTTATTTCCAAATTTCCTTTGTCTATGAATGAATCTCTGATGTATCAACGCATGATGTCTCAAATCACTAAATAGTACTACCGCAAATATGCAACACAATAATCACATGGTCTTTGAACACAAAATTCATGTCGTCCTATTTTTTTGTCACCAGAGTATTGCAAATCATGACTAGGCTAAACATTTTGCTGTATGCATATAAACAAATAAAGATAAAAATGCTTAGATTACAACGTAGACGAAGGAAGTAGAACTAAGGACAATATAATCCTGGTAATATTGATAAGGAAGATTCACTTCTAAAGTGACACTAACATGTTCAGGGTCATAGTTATATAAACTAAATAGACAGTAAGGGTCATGGAGATGGGTGTGGTTAGAGACTGCATGAAGGTACATTGCCATAGAAGGTTGATTGTGGCACATTGATATGCCACTGCTAAGTCAGCAGTTCAAATCAGCAAGTGTAGATAAATCACAACACAGTTGTCTTCGTTCTTAAAAATCTTTGCTATTAAGTAGAATGCCTTGAGGTATCATGATGTCTTAAGTATGTGATGTCTCCTTAAGACTGGAACACATAGAAAAGGCAGTAAGGTGGTCATCATGCACTCTTTGTTCCTCTTGGCACATATTCAGCACATAATAATGGAGAATCTCCTTCGATGACACATAAAGAAAACATTAAAACCATACCGATGTACCAAATAAAGATCAAGACCAAAGTTTTCAATGGTACTTGTACTAACAAAATGTTTCTTGAAACCTTCTTTGTTCATTCTTTGTGAAAAATATATCACGGATGAGTCTAAAAGAGGTCATACCTTAACTCAAGATTTTAAGTGATCTGCTCATATAAGGAAAAATGCATCTGAACTGAGTAATTCAAGGTCAAATTTGTTAGATGACAAATATTCAACATAACTCAACCAAACCCTGTAGTGAAACACATCTTTGCATAAGTTGCATTTCTGGTACAATGTTTGTGTCTGGCACTTTTAAACATAATTTATTCATAAAGTATACTAAGGGCTGTGAATGTAATTTGAATTAAATTCAATATTCCAAAAGCGAACAAGACCAATCAGTAGAGTGAGGGGCTGAATGTTGTTTTCAATGTATTTTTGAATACTTAAATAGTCCCAGTGGACTAGTCATGATTTGTACATTAGAAATAAATAATTCCCTGCTACTGCTAGTTTGGATGGCTCAAGCGTACTAAAGTAGGTACCTCCTAATGCCCTAGTGGTATAGATGGTATACAGAGTTGTCTTCTTTGTTCTCAGGCCGTGCAAACATCATCTTTCTCTGGGCTGCCACTGCTGTTTGTGTATGGGCTGACAGAACTTTCCTCATCGGAAACATTTCCTCCATCATCATGAACGTGCACCACTTTGCTGGGAGTCTCTGCCCAAGCATGAGGTAGACCCGCAGCAGTCTTGTTCCTCTTGGAGCCCAAAGGTAGGCGGCTGGCTGCATCGGAGGATGACCTGCTGCGAGACACCATGTAGGACTCTGTGTCTAGGCTGGAGTAGTGGTCCACTGTGGCCTCATGGGGGAGCTGACAAGGGGAAAGGGGGGATTGGTATGTTGGCAATATGAGACATATCTCTTTCACATGTCCCAGTGTGAAAAAAATGTTTCATTGTTCAAGAGAATAAAGAATGCGAATACACTTTAAAATATCACTGCCTATTGTCTCTCATCCTATATGGGCTAATTCCTACATTTTTTTTTAATTCAAGGGGAAAAAGACAATCCCCCAAACAAGTGTATGGCCCTTTTTATCTACTTGTCCTGACTTTTCATGTGTTCATTGCAAGTCACATAAACAAAGACTTCTACTAAAATTCCTTCCAATATCTTACCAGCATTGGAGCTGCTCGGAACATGTAGCAAAATGGATAGTAGAGCAGATTCAAGAAAGAAGCAGCATAGATGTCGGCATATCTGGATACTTGGGCTGCAAAGAATGTTTGTCTGGAACCTGGAACAGTCAAGACATCAAATATATGCATAACACACTGTACCTCTGTACACAATGCAAAACTAGTACAAGTTTACAGCTGAACTACACAATATAAAATGTTATTCTCAAACATGAAAAAAAAGGTGTATAAACGAAACTCCACTTAAAACAATTTTTGAAGTCAGTTCACTCTCTACATAATAATGTTATTGTCAAACACTCTTCATACAAAACACATGAAATACAAGCCATGGAAAAGACATTGTTCATTGTACTACCTGCAATCACAATGATTTATCTGGAAACTGTTTCTTGTTCTATTGGTCAAATGGCTGAGGGCTTTGTTTTATCACTGTATTCACGTACCTATATTGTCTGTTAAAGAGTGAGTGATGATAGAGAGAAAAGCGTGTGCAGATGTATCCTATCACTACAAGACCCGTTGCAGCTTCGCTTGCAAAAGATACAATGAGCACATAGATAAGATGAGATAGTGAACGTGAAAGGGCCC
>JAUELK010025293.1:0-13738 GCA_031471215.1 Gastropteron pacificum | reverse complement strand
CATCTTATCTTATCATCTTATCTTATCATCTTATCTTATCATCTAATCTTATCTTATTCCCCCAGTCCTTACCCTAATCTTGTGCTTTGCCTCTATGAACAGGCTCTGGTCATACGGCATACGTGATGGCTGCATGAGGAAGGCCAACCAGACCCCTAGCCACGGCACAGACACGGCCACCAGCTGCTCCATCATGGTTGAGTTCAGCAGTTTGTCCCACACCCGCACAATCAGGGGCATCAGCTCCGCCCGATCCTCCAGCACACCCCTCTGGTAGACGTGCCGTATGGCGTCCTGACCGATTGGGAACAACCACTGGCTGGTTTGCTGGGGACAATGTGGACATAGTGACGTTGTTGTTGTTGTTGTTGAGTTATTGACTCTTCAAGTGGCCTACTAATAGACCTACAGAGCCAGGGCAGTCTAGCTCTGCAACCTTGGACTGGAGGGCCTTCAAATTGGCCCCCTGTTCATGCAATTGTGCAATGCACTCACAAGCCCTTCTGGACCAGATAACTGCTAAGTGCAATGCAGTCTTTGAGTTGATACTGACAATATTGATACAACATACAAGACCCCTCCAGACCAGGGCGAGTGACATTAACTGTGGGCTTTGAGCTTGAGTCAACTCTACCGGACCTAGGCACCACATTTTCGGTACTTTTGTCACAGACCCTAGATCTGCGCACATTCGGGACACTTGGCTATTTTAGCAAAGCCAACCTGAGCGCGTTCTGTGTGTACAAACAGCATATAGCGATACAAAGGATAATAGGAAAATGTGAGAAAAGCTCACACTCGTTGGTCTAGTATCTCAGTTTATAAAGTCAATCTGTTGTGTGTTGGGGAAACACTCGAGGAGGCTACGCGTTTTTTTACAAAGAGAAAGAGACCAATGTCCCATCTCATCGTCTCTACTTCCGATACATACAAAAAGATTAATAATGTTCAGGACTTCCCGGTCTGGTAGCGTTAAGGGCTTATTATAATAGACATTTTTTTTTTAAATGCTTGGCTTAACATGTGTATGGTCTTCCATTAAGATATCTTTCCAATTTTTAAAAAAGCTGCCAAAAAAAAGAAGAAGGGGAAGACCATCAACTTCAATTGCAGGAAACATAAAAAAAACACAACAAGAAATGAGCCATAGAAGTGAAGACTGCAGAAGCTAGAATGCCTGTGCTAGCGATGACTTACTAAACAAAAGTCTTCTCTCACAAATTCAATGAAAGGAGTGAGTGTTGTTGCTGTCAATCAGGCACAAGGTGTGAGCTATTCACTCTTCAAATCCAATACACCTACAGGGCCATCGCAGCCTGGAACTGGAGGGCCTTCAAATAGGCCCCTTGTTCATGCCATTGTGCAATGTAGCTACAAGACCCCTCCGGACCAGATAACTGCGATGTGTAATGCAGTCATTGACTTGATACTGCCCAATATTGATACAAGATTGAGACATTTATGGTTACAGCCATGATTTAGGACTGAACCAGGTGTATGCCACATCGTTTTCTGTTGACCACAGCACATGGGCAGGGTGAAAGGAGTAAAACCTAGAGTAGGGAGGAGCTCACCTCTGCGTCATGAAGGCTAAGGATGGTGAGTAAAGTCTCCAGGGCTGCCTTCCTCACAGACATGATGTTGTGTCGCAGAAATGGCCATAGACGAGGAGTCAGAGAGGCCAGGGATGCTGCCATGCTGGAACACAGTTTGCAAGAATTCATCAATGTGGAGATTCTTTAAAAAAAAGCATGTAATAACAAAAATAACAACAATAATTAAACGTATTCCTCTACCGTCCACTCCCCTGAACCGCACAAAGCTCAGGGTTTGGTATGTTGGGGTTTTTTTAAGTCTAAGGCTTTAAAGCACTTTGGGATTGGTCTAGAGTGGATTAACACAATAAATATGTGCTATCCATTGATATCAAATAAAGAAGACAAATTTTCTTTAGAATTTGCTTTGCCTTACAATGCTTTTTATGGAGTGATAGGTCGAGATCTTGCTTTGACAACAAGTACATTTTCATACAGTGGTTGTAAAGCACAATGAGATTGTTGTAGAGCATGGTCAAACTGTAAATGAATTGTCATCATTTAGAAGTCTGCTTCCTCAATTTGCGGCCCTTTGTTCCACAAGGAATCAAGAGGCATAAGTAAAATTAGTCAAGGTTTTCAATTTGCTGTGACTCAAAAACAAAGTGGATGACTTTGTGATAGGTTGGCCCATCAGTTTGGCCAAGAGTGTCATGATAATGTTGGTTAACAACAACAACAACAACAACAACAACAATCTCAATTTGCTGTGACTCACAAACTGGATGACTTTGTGATAGGGTGGCCCATCAGTTTGGCCAAGAGTGTCATGATACTGTTGGTGGAGGCCGTCAAGTCATCCAGCTCTACCAGCGTCTCCCACAGACACACCAGGATGTCTGGCACCTACAGGAATAATAATAATAATAATAATAATAACAATAATAATGATAATATTGATAATAACGATAATAATGATGATTTTAAAAAATGGTGCTGATAATAGTAATAAAGATAATAAAGATAATACAACAAATTTAAAATTAAAATGATAATAACAATGATAATAATAATAATATCATTATTAGTAGAAGTAGTAGTAGTATCTTAATAGGTAGTAGCTCGTCTCAAAAGACGATGGATTTACACCCTGCATGAAAACGAGTCAGTCCCGCTTAAAGCAGCTATAATAATAGACAATTTATATAGAGCTTCTTCTCTCTGTACAGCAAGCTCAAGGCGCTTTATACCACATTATTACCCTAACAGACCCGTTTCATTCTAAAGCTATCTCAACCTCCTAGCAGGCATACTGGTAGTGCTGCCTGGTCAGTGCCCATATCAACATACTGACAAGTTCTTTCAATGTCTTTCGTGGGCATTGCCGTCATCATCATCATCATGCAGCGCCTTAGAGCATGAAAACATGGATTTGTGCGCTATACAAATGACTTTCATCATCATCATCATCATCATCATCATCGTCGTCACCCACCTGTTGAGGCAGTGTCTCCACCAAGGACTCAGTCACAGGCACCAGGCTGGCCGCTGCCACAGCCCTCACGTCATCATCCGGGTCCTGGAGGCCTCTCAGGATGGACGTCAGCACAGCCGGGAGTAGCTTGGGCGTCATGTCCTAGGGAGACAGAGAAAAGGGTAAGAATAAGAATAAGAGTAATAATTACCCTATTTCGTAGATAGTGGTTATAGTCTTTTTCCTCGAAGTCTTCCACATATTTATGTGTAGTAATTTTAAACAGCAATTGTATCATGTACACGTATTGTGGTTGTAAAGCCTTGAGTTTATCTAGAAAAGGTGAAATGCAAATTAAAATACTACAAATTTTTATTTTAATTTTAAAGGGGGCATATATACAGAGAGAGAGAGGTGCAGAGGGAGGGAAAGAGAGAGAGAGAAATGAGGGACAATTAAATAGTTTGTCAAAAATTTGGGAGTGACATTCTAATTACTTTTGAGGCTTATTTATTTGTTTATTTTGTTTCTGTTGCTATGGTTGACATTGCCACCCCCGCAGCAAATACCAAAACAGATAACAATTTGAATAGTGGCTTCGAAAAATATCTTCAAGAATTTCACTTGGCATTTTGAAGCCTCTCAGCTTCCTCAGAAAACATAATCTTTGATTGAGTTTATTGTAGGCTATTACTATTAGACCATGTGGTTAGAAGGTAAATAAACACCTACCTGTCGCACTGCTAAACTGTATTTGAGGCTCAGTAGCGCACCATGCCGCACCTCCCACGAATCCTGGCCCAGCATACTCAAGGACACACCGACTACAGAGGTAACGGCCACTTCTTCCATGAATCGTAATACTGCACCCAAAGTCTGCGCGCACGTCTCTCTCACTGGAGCTACCACCTGAGGGGTGGAGTGCGAAGAAGTGTTTTATGAGGCAGAGAAAGAAAAAAAGAACTGAGGCTGTTGCATCAAGGAAAAGCATTATAATTGTTGCAGACTGATTTTGAATCCAGGTGAGATGACTGCATCTTGATCCACTCTCGCCATTGGTCGGCCCGGTATTGCAGTACCTCTGGCCTAAACTCATGATCAACGAAAAAGGAGTTCATACCCCCAAGAACGCTGCTCTGTGGCGACTGCGTGTTGGCTTCAGCGAAAAGCGGAGCTCATAACACTAAGGCAAATTTCCCTGAGAGTGGATGAAGAAAGTGTAAACAATACAATACAATACAATATACAAGAACGCTAAAAAAACAACCTTAAATAACCACTTGCCCCAAGAATTGGAAGGAGGATATGAGAGTATCAATAGATGTCATGAAGAATTCCAATTATGGGTAGACCAAATTTACTCAGAAGTGTAACCAAACAATATTACTACGAGGGGCGGCTAAAAAATTCTCGACATTCTTTAATAACTTCACTTGTGTTTACGGTACAATGCTATAATTTTGTACACATGCTATTTAACCTTTCGACAATACATTTACAGAATTTCATGTCTCTGATGTCAAAAATAATGTATTTTTACCTCGTCTGAGACAAAGTCCCCAAATCTGTCAAGGGCAAGGACACACAGGAGACGAAGAGCAAGGTCAGACAACCAGACTTGGTTCACCGGCTGCAACTGTAGACAATAATAATGTGAGTGAGCAAAATGTCACCTGTCACATTTGGCCTCGTCGCTATCGATGTTAGCTGCTACAATGGATGTCCTCACAATCATTCTCCATTTCTCACGGTCCCATCCCTTTCTGATTATTTGGCTGATCTTGTGCTGACTTTTTTTTACATTGTCCTGGTATTTAATAGGTGGCCTTCCTTGTTTTCTTTTCTATTCTGTCTTTCCCAAGATTATATTCAAGAAAGTTATGCAATGAATGAAGATTGAAAATTGCACACACAAAAAAGAAAAGAAAGAACAGAGAACAAACAAAGTAAGAAACTGAAGACAAATGAGAAATAAATACTTGAGGAATCATCAAATTGTATTTATTTAAGTTAAATAGGTGTGCATTGGGAACAAAAAATATAAATAAAAGGGTGTAAAAACCCAACTCAACCTCATGACTCAAAGACCAAACTGACCTGATTGGATGGAATGTCTGGTGCCTTGCCCGCACCTCTCCCCTGGTGTTTGATGACATCCCTAAGGCCAGAGGCTGCACCATGCCTCACCTCCCAGCATGGGTGGAACAAGTCATTTACCAGCACCTCACAGAATGCCTGGAAGGGCCAGTCCTCCGCCTGATACAGGGATTCACATACAGTGGACATTCATAAATCATTATGTCATTCTGTAAAACAAGAAAACAAAAAAAAAGTGGCCAAATTCCTCTAGATACTGTAAACATTAAGTAGCCTATAGTCTACTGGGAACGAATGCGTCTAGACCTAGAGCTATAAATACCTTGATAATATAGCCTACCGTTTAATTATCAGGATTTTATGATGGAGTAGTTCCACGTCTAGTTTTGCTTTTGGTAATCTAGATCTAAGATGCAGAGACGAAGAAAGCGAAGTAGAGTAGGCCTACCTACTAAGAACCAATCGAATAGACATGATCTAGACCTAGACATCTGTCTTTAGTTTGCTCTAGGTCTGGAATAGTAGGCCTTTTGCTTCTGCTGAATCAGAGGACCACACAATAAGGTATTTCAGCCGTGATTTGAAGACATTAACATCGTTCATGGATATGAACTGGCTGCCAGCTAGTTTGTGTATAAATTTCATTATCTTTCATGCCCTGGTTATTCAGTTCTCAGCGTCAGAACTCATTCTCTACTTCCATTGTAATAGGATTCAGTGAGAACATGCGCTGTGTCCACATGTCTAGCTGTATATGTAGGTGACGGTTACACAGTGTCATTCGTGCCCGTACTACTGAAAGAACAAAAGATCTGATTGGTTGACAAACTTACATCGTCACCCCTGGAAGTTGCATCAGAGTCCACTGAGCCTGTCGACCGCTCTCTCTTCACTCTCTTGGCAGGATGAATCTCATCAGAGGTACTGAGGAAGGACATCAATGCTCAACAATCAATGAGGACGATTTTTAGAAATCATGAAACCTAAAAATGTCATAACCACATGACCGCCCATGCGTCAACACAAATAACTACCAATTTCCTTGTTCTTGTTCATTGTTATAAAAGCAAAGGGTGTTTCGATTTAAGTCGCGTTATACTTTCTTGCTTTACTATATAACATGACAAAGGTATAGATCGATCAACAAATACTCTAGATCTAGACTGATTGTCAAGTAGATCTAGAGTTTTCCAAATTATATTCAACTCTGAACGCTTCCTTCATCATTCCACATAACGGAAGTTAAGTTGTAAGTAATGGAAGGTCTGTTCAATGCGATGCATCGGTTTTCTGAAGTCATGTGAGTACAAAGAATCAGGTGATTTCTAAATGAAAATGAACAGAAAATTGCAGGTAAGTAAGATTAGTGCACTGCACATGTTTCATAACTCAAATGAAGGCTAAAACAGTCACTGGAAAAAAATTAAAGGAGTGAAAAAAAGTACAACAGCTATAGATTTCTTAAATTTTCTTCTTTTGCTTTCAATATTTGTAAAGTCAGTCCTATCTTTCTAGAAAAGATGTCGTTTTCATTAGGCCGAAACAGTAATAGTTAAATCCACACTATATAAGTCAGCTAGTAGTTAGTTAGGTCCCTTTGGGTGAAGGCATACACCAAAAGTGTGGAAATGTACAGGTGTAAAAAGCAGCCACAAATTGTCAGTCTTCTCAGTCTACACATGACCGAGTTTAGTTTTGCCTGAGTTGATAACAGATGTACAATGATGGAGAAGTTGAATCTATCATTATATTTCCACTTACATGGAGATCTTCACTACAACTCAATCAACACCTGAAACTGTCAAAGAGTAACATTTAAAGAGGTGTACAAAAATCTACAACATAAAAACGAAAACATCTTCACTATAACTCGATTAACCCCTGAAACTTTGAATGGACAACATTTAAAGGCGTGTACAAACAATACTAGCACAAAAACGAAAACCAAGTAGTATGACAGTAATCAAACATCAACTTACATTGAGATTTGCTTAGACAAGGACCTGGCTTTCCGTTTGGCTACATTTCTTTCTCTTGAGCTCATATGAGCTTTGGCTCCTGCTAACTGTTGTTGTAAGATCTCAACAACAGGCTGAAAAAATACACACAGGACAAGTGTGATTCTGATATCCCAAATAAAGCAAATGCATTCATGAATTCTATTTAAATCTCACTATATCTTTGACAACAATCTAGACAAAATGAACAGCTAATATCAGTCTATGAACCTGTTTCAGTTACATTTATTTCATGTTGAAACATGTCACAACATATCCTATACCTTTGAATTGCCCATGTGCGGTGGCCAACTTTGTGAATTATTTTACACAAGTTCAAGCACCAGGGCTACAGAAATGTATGTGACATACACCTGGTTCTGTCTTAAATCATGACTGCAACCATAAAATGTCTCAATGTTGGTCAATATTGGTAGTATCAACTCAAAGACTGCATTGCACTTAGCAGTTATCTGGTCTGGAGGGGTCTTGTGACTGCTTTGCTAATTGCATGAACATGAGGCAATTTGAGGGCCCTCCAGGGCCAGGTTGCAGGACTAGGCTGCCATGTCTCTGTAGGTCTATTAGATCACTTGAAGAGCAAATAGCTCAAACCTTGTGTCTGATGGCAACAACCACAACACCAATACCTTTGAATTATTGTTTGTGGTTTGCATTGATGCCTCCAAATTCACTTTCAGGTCATCATCATTGAAGAGTGCACTTGAGTCAAAGCCCAGGTTCCCAGCAATGTCTAGGCCCAATCGTTTGTTCAAAAGCTGCCTCTGATGTAGCAACTGCTCTTTGTCTTCCATATCTGAAAGTATGAAGAGTAAAATTATCTTGTGAAATTCAAAAGAGTTGTAAACAAATACATACTACTGCACATGTATAAACCCACAGACGCACTTTCACACACAAAATCGTCATGTAGTTTATAATTTATAATCATACAGAGTGAAAACAATGTACAGATTTGATGTGCTTTTTCCTAGATCCCTGTCATAGACTTTGTCTGAGACTGATCTGTTGTTGGAATACATGATTTACTCAAAAGACTTGAATGTGACTTGAACATACCATGACAGACAGAGAGAGGGAGACATGAAAGCTGTTCTTTTTTTTTAAATTGGGTCAGTCCAAGAGCGCTGGTAACACACATAAATGCAGCACCCACCCACATCCACTCCTTGCCTCTTTCTCTCTATATATATAGAAAAGGGCAAATAAATAACGAACACACTTATGGCTAACTGTGTTGCTCACATCCCCCCTCCCTCTTTCTCTCTATATATAGAATAAGCTAACAACACAAGGCCAAGGTGTATGCAGACAACCTCTAACAATCATACAGTCTTCTAGTATAGACTGCTGTGGTAAGTTACATGTCTTGTTTACATGCTAGATATCTAACTGTTTGTGCTCACCGACAAAAGTGTTTCCAACATCATATTGATCTCCCTCAGAGGCCAGCAGGGGTGCACTACAGTCCAGCACTCGCTTGATGTCAAAGTGAGAGAATAAGACAGTACCAGAGCCAAAGAATGAAGCCATGTCCTGCTCTGATAGACCAAAACAAAAGTAAAACATTAGTATTATACATGAACGCTTCTAACTTGCTCTTGATGAATACAAAACCAAACAAAAAGTGTAATTTATACAATAATATACGTATGTATACACTTTTAAGGAAAATGGATAAACAGTATCTAAAGTATGGTAATGGTGTATCCATCTGTCTTCATTTTCATTACATATCCATCCTTCTTTCATCGAAAATGTTTTATGCATGGTATTCTGCACTCCTAAAAGTCAAAACAATTTGTAACATTGAAAACAATGTCCAAATAAATAGACAATTGATCAATGCATGGGCACAACAAATTACTTACTGCTAAAGGTATTACCTGATTTGGGAGCACCGCTGGGTTCCCACTGGGGAACATTTTTTGCAATGGCATCAACAGCCTGTGCTGCTGCCACACGAGTATCCCAGCTGCTGCTTCTCAGGTAAACATGAACCTATAATAATAATAATAAAATTAAATGTCTCTATATAAAAGCTCAAGGCGCTAAACATAGAGCGTGAATAAAACACAACATAAAAGTGCAAATATCACATTACATAGATTACAAATGAAAACCTAGGGACCAACAAAACAAAACAGACTGAACAATACAACATGGCAGTTGGAATAATCCTTTAGTCCATCAAGCAGTAGTAAGACCAGATTAAAAGACACAGACTTTTATTCAGAACATACAAACTTTAAAATATCAAAGGCGTTAATGAACTTTCAGTCCTCCAAAAGATTTTATGCATTCTACTATTCATGTGGCTGAAGGATCTTTGTTTGTAATACATTGGTTGCAGATGAACCAAACGTTAACAATATGGACTTTCATTTGTTGAGTGAATGCATCAAATGTTTATTTGGATCCTCCTGCATTCAATCTCATCTGCATTACTGATTATTAATATTAATTGTGCAGACATTTGTTACAGTTTTTACAACAATTATATGGTTGGATAAGACATAAGCATTGTTTTGTTATATCAAACTTGTATTTTCTGCACAAGGAAAGGAAATTGGAGAGACATTTTCTACAAGCAATATTTTGATAATGCCTCTGTACTGTATCCATTGAATGAGAGCTGAGGCAACCGATGAGTACTGAATTTCGATACAAACAAGAAAAAAAATCCAAGGATCAAAGAGCTACCAGCACTGCTATTCCACTGAGCCTACCTTGCTCAGCAAGTTGTTTAACTCATGCGGATGCAGTCGCACAACATCTCCCAACTGTTCTGCTGCAGAGCGCCGGATCAGAGCAGTTGAGCCAGTGTCCAGCAGCAGAAATAATCGATCAAGTCTGAAATTAACATATATCCATACAATTAAAACATGAGGTTTGTGAATCTGTTACTGGTATCAAAAATTTTTATGGTTTTGTGCACACATGATTATAACCAGGTATTGAGATTAATTCTTAAAATGTTTTGTGGGGAAATAAGAAGCCTAACGCAAAAATTGGCATATGTTTATATTTTGTTCAATCAGAAACTTGACAACATTTCTGTTGCAGTGTTTGTTTACAAACAGTTCTATAGATAAAGTTTGGATTCTAAAACCCACTTACTAAACTAATCAAATTTACTTTAGTGTGTGAATGGTTTGAAGTTGTAGAAAGATCTGTGTCATCATTAGTTGTAACATGTGTTTTCTATTCATTTTTAATGTGTATGGGTATTTAGGAAACAAATGATATTCATTATTATTTACTAACCTATAACTATAATTATTGTAATTAATGACATCTTCATTAAGGGCTGCCAATCACTTCTTTTTTTTTAACATCTGAAACATGATTTTTAGCCATTTTCAAGGACAATGTTTTAGAGTGTATACTGAGAAAGAAAAAAGGTTTCAGCAAATTGAACAACAGTAGATTTCCGCATGTGAAGGTTTGGGAGACCTGCTTAGTAGAAATGGAATAGATTACCTTGTACTCATGATTCTTTCCAGTCTTCAACCCTGTTTGATCTGAAATTTCTTGATGTCATCATCTCATCTTCTGCAATGCAATGCACTGAACTCGAGATTTTGAAACTGAAACCTACAGTCCCCAAGTCGATGACAGTACAGGGATCAATCTACATAGAAGAGAAAGATAGGCTTTATTAATAAAATATTATACATGATGCAGATTCAGTCACTACATATAGATGAAACTACTTAGAGGCCTAATGTATATCATTCAAAGTTAATTTAAACTCATCAGGTCTTGAACAATTATTAGATCTATTCTATGTATAATTATGATGTTAAATAATAAACAAAGATGACTTCATTTTAAAGTAAAAGAACATAAACAGACATGAAGCATTGGCGTGAAAAAATCAAATAAAGTTATTTTAGTTCAGTACCGGTATATATACAAATCCAGAGAAGTGTAGTATTGAATAAAAAGTCCCTGTCCAAACTGTTATAGTTTGACGAAATATAAACTTATAAATCCTAAAATCAGGCAATGGAGCTTCTGAAAAAAAAGTGCAGATAGGAGCCAAAAGGAGTTGATTTGAGTCAATCTTTGATGCCACATTACAAAATGTACAGGGTTGTAAAAAACTACTAAAATTAGTAGTGAATAACATCCAAAAAGTAGTTAAACTACACTAAAACTACTTTTGAAAGTGAAGTAATCACTACACTACAAACTGCTTTCAAAAGTAAAGATTAAAACTACTAACTACTTTTGAGATCGACAACCAAATACAGGTAGAATTTAAAAAATACATGTATTGTACAAACAACTAAACAACGCTTATTCTCACAGAGACTAAAAAAGAAAGCAGACTAATAAAGAAGTCCATCACAACTTTATTGCAGTGTGGCTACAAAAGTGACATATTAATATTATGTGTATGTAATAACGAAAACCCAATAAGGATGGGCAAACATAAACCAAGCAAAAACCAACCAGCTGGGGCCTGGGGGTTAAAAAGGTTAGAATTGAAGTTCAAACTAATTTGAAGAAAAAAAAATCTGAAGACAAAATTTCAGTAGTTTAATTACTAGTAAAAAAACCTACTAAAAATGAGTAGTTAGTTACTGACAAAACTACTTTCTTGAGACGAGTAGTTGTTACACTAACTACTTTTCGTTATTGTAATCGTTACCAAACCCTGAAAATGTAATACATCTCCACAATGCAATAAAACATAAATATACATTTTTTTTTATTACATAATTTTACTGATCGTACGTCATTGCCATGGATTCTTTTGACTCGGAATTAATGTGGTCAGTCATTGTCAACGACATTTTTGTACCTGGTAAAACTCTTAAGTAATTGATTTTATATTGTATAACTAGGTCCACACTGGCGTGTTTTGAATTAAAGCTGTTCAAAGTGTCCTTTTTTTTCTTTCCGCACTTAGAAACCCTCTTAAATGAATCAGTGTCTGTAGTAGTAGTATTCAAGAAGCATTATTTTTGGTTCCGAAAATATTATAATTTGTTTTGTCACTCTCATTTCATTATCACATAATGATGTGGCTTGATGGAAAAAAAAGATTGCAGTGTTTTCTATTCTATAGGCTAGACATCCTGATTGGTTCATCAACATTCAATAAAATAAAGGAGCATGTAGATTCTAGTATGTAGTAGTTCAGTATGTAGGTGTGTACTGTTGCAGCCAAACATTTCACAACTTTCATGAACACTTCCTTGCAACTGGAAAAGTTCTGGCAGAAAATTATGATTGACTGATGCTATAGATAATTATAATCTAGAATACATTTAAAATAACTTTAATAAATGCCTCTACTGTGTGCTATGAAAATCATCTTACAAATAAGGATGACATGGCTTTTGCTAGATCTAGACCTCTAGCTTTTCTTTTACTTAATATTACTTTTACTTTTATTATTATTTTTAAAAACCTCTAAAGTCAAACATCTGCATCACTCTCTCTCCAGCTCTTTACTTTCAAATTAAATTCCAGGGTACCAAATTCGCTTGTTGACAATGCCATTGCTGATACCAACTCACTGATATAGAATCTAGGCCCTAATGTTGAGGAAGCACAACAAACAACATGGATTAGCCTAGGTAGTGGTCCCTAGTCAAGATCTTCAACCCTGCACTCTCGGCAGGTATATCTTCTTAGCTCTTCCACATGGTGCATGAGATCTAATGAGAAGCAACAAGATCTAGACTAGATTCTCAAGATCAACAAAAATAAATAATTAACAAGCTAGGCTACAGAAACAAGGAACTAAAATCGGGCCTAAGTTTAATAATATTGACATTGATAAACCAGTGAGGAGTGGAGTTCCAATCTCAACTCAAGCCAGGCAGGCAAGGCAGTTTAGTACGGAAAAACAGATGGAATGGCCCCTTGAGAACAAGATTGCAGGATACATTTCCCCGAGCAAATCACGAGCAACCATCTCCGTGATCTGCAAAAAAATATATGGCATTTAAGAACACATTACATTTTAATTCAAAAAGTCAATACATTCCAGTAAATTCGACGTTTCATCGCTTCGACCTTGCTCCGAACGCGTTTTATTTTATACTGACTGCCATCTTGCAGCTCTTCCGACCAAAATCCCTTGCTTATCGTCAACGATTGGCTCACACAGCTGTAGTCTATTTTTAGAAGGCCAATCAATAGTCGTTCTCGGGTGTCTCTCTGCGATTGTCGCAAAATGTGCTCCTTCAGCCCAGAGAGTAAAAAAATAAAATTGATGTAGGCCTAGGCCTTGGCCGAGCCTAGGCTAGAAAAAAGACCCACAGGATGATTTTAGTAGATCTAGTAGTCTACAAGTAAAACAAAATCAAAAAATTCAGTAGTTAGTTTCTGGCAAAACTTCTTGCTTGAGATGAGTAATCGTTACACTAAGAACTACAACAAAATACTAACGACTAGGCTAGGCCTACGTACAAGGCCTTCTAACTACTTTTCGCAACTGTAATCTTCTTCTTCTTCTTCTCCTTCTCCTTCTTCTCCTCCTCCTCCTCTCCTTCTCCTTCTCCTTCTTCTTCTTCTTCTTCTTCTCCTTCTTCTTCCAGTAAGTTGGATCACTCAGACTTGAGTAGTACTCCAACGCGCATGATTAAAATTTG
>JAUELK010025071.1:0-13746 GCA_031471215.1 Gastropteron pacificum | reverse complement strand
CCCCCCCCCCCCCCCCCCCCCCGTTTATTCTTTTGGGTGAATTAGGGTAATGTTTTCTATAACATATTTGTATATTTGGTTGTTGTATTCATCATCTTCATCATCATCATCATCATCATCATCATCATCATCATCATCATTATCATCATCATCATCATCATCTTAGAGTGCAGATTATGTTCTGTATGGATGATTCTGTGTGGAAATGGTACGTATGATGGAAGCGAGGCATCGCATGTTGTTTTTTTTTCTCCAGTTATGAATCAAATAAACCTGTTGAAGTGCGCACTGGCGTACGTAATGTTTGTATATTTTTTTTTTAAACTCCCCTACTGTTCCCACTAGGCGCCTGTCTCAGTACGGCCACAAACGTATGGAGGACAGAGGGGCAAACCTCAACGTGAACAACCCCGTATACATGAGGAGGGAGGGAGAGGACCCGGAGGAGGACGGCACCGTTCTCATGTCTTCGGGAGATACTGTGAGTTGACCAATTCAGTTATTTTCCGTTTTTGTCCAGGTTTTTTTTGCTTGTAAAATATGTGTATTTTCTCTTTCTTTCTCTACTTTCTTGTGTGTGTGAAACTGTGCATGCACAATTTCAGTTATTTTCTTTTTTTTTCTGTTTTTTTTTTTGTTGCTTGAAGAAAGCCTGTTTAAGGTAAGAAAATCATGTGTATTTTCTATTTCTTTCTCTATTTTACTTTTTGTGTGTGAGAAACCGTGTGCGCACATTTTCAGTTTTTTTTTCACACAAGTCCAGTGGCATCCCTGTAGCATCTATAAAAAAGTAAAGATGGCATTTATACAGCGCTTTTCCTCTGGAGAGCTCAAAACGCTTTACATCTATTACTCCCCCGACAGGCTACAAACGCATACAACACATAGCACATCACAAACATTAAACACAAGTACAGGCAGCCTGTGAGGCGCAGAAACATGCCTATAGCCGGGTACCCCCTTTTACACCTGGGTGGGGTGAGGAAATGGTGGTAAAAAAAACTTTCATAAGGCTTTACGGAACACATCTAGGAAGTAGACATTTTTCCATCAGGTCACAAGCAGACCTTTGTTCTACAAGGAATTAAGAGGCGGACGGTTAAGTGAGTTATGAGGTCACATGATGCAGAGGACAAACCCCCCCCTCCCCCCACCCCCCCCCACCCACCTCACTCACACACAAAAGCACACTAAGGGCTGGGCTATGTTAATTTGGACAACGTTCAGTATATTTTTTACAAATGATTTGTTGGATTGAACACAGTACACACACAGTCATTCACTATTAGAAAAACATAATAATATAAATAATAATGTTAGTAATAGTAATAAAGTTCATTTTAATATAGCGCTTTTCCCTGATTCAACAGGCTCAAAGCAAATCACTAACTATTGAGACTGCAACTACAACATAATTCGTATACTCTCTCACATACATTTGACAAGCTATTGAGACTGCAACTACAACATGATTCGTATACTCTCTCACATACATTTGACAAGCTATTGAGACTGCAACTACAACATAATTCGTATACTCTCTCACATACATTTGACAAGCTATTAAGACTACAACATAATTCGTAAACTCTCTCACATACATTTGACAAGCTATTGGGACTACAACATAATTCGTATACTCTCTCACATACATTTGGCAAGCTATTGAGACTACAACTACAACATAATTCGTATACTCTCTCATATACATTTCCCAAGCTCTGACAGTTTGTGTGTTGGTCTACTCTCCCCAGAACACAAACTTTGCCAACCCCATGTACGACGTCTACACCAACGACAGCACGCAGAAGTTGCTGGAGGAGAATCACAACTTTGACCAGCTGGCCGTGCAGTACCTGGCTACAGACACCCCCGACCGAGGGGGCGTGGCGGAAGTTTCCCGGACTTCTGTGGCATAGCAATAGAGTGTTTGTGCGTGCGTGCATGTGTGTGTGTGTGCGCGCACATGTGTATGGGCTTCGCCATAGAAATGTGAAAGCCACCGAGGAGTGTGTGTATGTGTGTGCATGTGTACAAACTAAGACATTTGAAAGCCAGGAGAGAAAGAGAAGAGAGAGGGTGAAAGAGACATGAACGACAGAGTGTGAGAAGTAAGAGAGAAGCGAGAGAGAAAGACAAAGAAATAAAAAGCACAGAGACAGAGACAGAGAATGCAGGAGAGGTTTGTGCGGTGTAAAGGAATAATTTGTACAAAGATTTCTCACCAATGCTGTGTGTTCTTCCAAGACTCAGTGATTCCAGTAGGTCGTGGACTTGGAGACTTTAGTGGACATTGTTGGCCCATTCCTACGAAACACTCACGAAACTAAAGCAAGCTGGTATTATAGAACTTACGACATAGAATAAGTACGCTGCTCTGTGGCGACGGTGTGTTGTCGGCTTCACCGAAATGCGGAGCTCATAGCACTAAGGCGAATTTCTTTCCCTGGGAAGGGATAAAAACAGTGTGCAAATACACATATGAATTATACTAGAGAGGCTGAGAACAGAGCTCATAGGTTTTTGTGAGAGTGAAATACCCCTTCCCTTTTTCTTTTTTTGTTGTTCACCTTTAGATGGAGCTTTGAAATGTTTCTTTTGTTTTGCAGGACTTGGTGTGGGTTTATTTTTTGTTTGGTAGTTTTGGGGTTGGTGTGTTGTTTTGTTTTTTCTTAGGAAGGTGTTTGATGTTATCATTGGCTTCAACAGATAATAATAATAATAATAATAATAATAATAATAATAATAATAGAGTTTATTTCTAACGCGCATTATCCCCATTAGCATGAGCTCGAGGCTATGGAGGATTTTCACCTTGGGTTTGGTTTACAATGAAAAGATCAATTTTTCTTGTACAGGGATGTGCATTGCATCAACTCGTTTGGTCTCCTAGATGGGAAGCCAGGTGTGGGCATGGGTCGTGTGGCCAGTTTATAAAGCTGTCCACCCACGTCCTATCGGAGACATTTCGTACGGCTGGCGAAAAAGGAGTTTGTACCCAAAGAAGCCTAAGACTTACCTTAAGGAACCAATTTACCCCTGTCCTCCAACCGGAGATGCATGCTAGTATGTAGTAGGTATTGTGGGTAGCTTTGTGAAGGCCACTTATCAATTTACAACTGAAGCTGTATGTAACCAAACAACAACAAAATGTTTCTTTGAATGGTAATCAGAATCAATGTGTTAACGGACAGTTTTGTTGTTGTTGATGTTGTTTATTCTCCTCTGTTCTGAATCTGAATATGGTACTTCAAATGTTGACTGTATTTACTGAGCTTGCTGTTAATTTGGGGATCGGGCTGTATTAATGCTGTCTATTATATTATTACTGTCTAATTAGGTATTTTCATGAGACCATGTGACTGCTAGGCACGGATGTAAACAACCCTCAGAGGCTATGTTCACAAGCATGATGTTCAGTAAAAAAAAAAAAGTATCAGTAGAGAAAAGTGTCCGATTTGTTTGATTATTCTGTCGCAAGTGACCTTTCTTGTTAGAGGAAAAGGTTTCAATCAGTTTTTTGAAGTGGTCGCCCGCCAGACCTTGTCACATCCGTCACATGACCTCGTGAAAATACCTAGTTTAGTGAGTTGTTCCAGACCAGTGGCTGTAAGAGTAGACAAGTGTGAAACAGGCATTGATGACTTTGTTGACTTTAGAACTCCTGTTTAGAACTACCGGAATACACTGTGACTGAGCTTAAATACACAGAGAGTGGAGGGGGAGGAGGGCACAAGACCTCTGTGGTCTCTCCAAAATCACTCCATAGATGGACGCACAACAAAATCAATCTTCGGACCTTTTCTGCTGTTCAAAATTGATTGTTTTTCTTCTCTTTTTTTTTTAATCAATGAAAGGAAAATTCAATTTATGTTTACATTATTGCTGGTCAATACTGCGATACTCGTTGTTTAGGCTCCTCTTTTCTCTCCGAAGAAAAAATTTTCACCAGCTATATTTCTTGTTTAAAAAAAAAAAATAATCAATTAAAAAAATTAGGTTTGTAGGCCTACTATTTATTCTTGAGTAGTAGTGTACAAGGAGAGGGAAGAGAACTAAAATAAATTAGGCTGCTGATGGTAAGTTGATTTTGTTGTGTGCGCGCCGTCCCAAATGACTACTACTATAGATTATGTGTATTTTGTACATAGTATTATATACATAATGTATACGTTGCGATCACAGCTTTTGTACATATATATTATACGAGGGACAAGCTTGAAGTCAAAGTTTCCACTTTTAGATCTGGCTTGTATGCTTAATCCCGTGAAGCATGTACACACAATTTACGCTGCCCGTACGTGATCCAGAGTTTATCATTGTTCTTTTTTTTCTTTTTTTTTTTTAAACAAGTTTTTTTATATCAAGGTCTACAGTCCACAAAAAATCATACCTTTTGTGAAATGTATTATTAGAATTATCTAGCCTGTGTACAAAGAAGCATTATTCTATTTTAAAGCATAACCATTTTTATTATAATATCCACTGTAATTTTGTGATTGGTGTTCTGATTATATTGATTCGTTTGAAAAGAACGCCTTTTTAATATCATACATACAAGCAAGCAATAGGCCCTCCAGAGGCTTTGGTTTATATTGATTATTACATTGACACAAGCTTATTTAATATGTTCAGTTTGCTGTAGGCTCGTAACACGTAGTGAGAGTAACAGTCAGTGATTGAACTGTTTAACTTGTTTTGTCTCCAAGCAGGCGACTAAGATTCTAATCCGTTTTTAAGTTAGGGACATGGGTCTCTTGGCCATTAGTACACTTACTTAAGTGGATGTGCGATGGCTGAACGATTCACATGTCAGGCTGACCCGTTTGGTCTTCAAGCCACTCCGGTTCAAATAGCTTTTGAATTCTGGAATTCTGGACATCGGTCTCTGTGAAACATTTTTTTTTAAAACAGCAAATTTCATGAAAATCTACGAAAAAGAAATTTTGTATCTAAAACAAAATAAAGGGGATAAAAGTTTCGTGTCGCCCTGTGTGTGTAGTTTTTTAAATTTTGTTACAAGATGAAGGATAAATATTTTAGATTTTAGTCTTAGCTGAGGTCTATTTGCTGTTTTTTTTCTCATTTATGGATTCTTCATTAAAATTGAAGGTTGAAGATCTAGACAGGAAACATTTCTTACTGATCATACTTCTCTCACAGGACCATAGCATAAAGAGAGAAAAAAAAACAGAGGACTTTAGAGCTGACTATTCTACTTAGTAATGCTCACATTCTGTGGAACCGATAGGCAAAAACTGAAGAGAATAATGTAGTAAAGCTAGAGCTAAAATGAAAGAGATTTGTGATTTTACGCACTAGAGCTAAAATTCAAAAGATGGGTGTCAAGCCAGAGCTAATGATTTCAAGCACTAGAGCTAAAGTCTGAGAAAGAGATGTGGTGGAGCATGGATCATTTTTTTTCATACAAATCTTTTTATAGCATTATATGTTAACTCCAAAGCATAAGGAGTATTCTCTGTGCTATTTTTAGATTCCGAAGTTTTTTAATGGATTTGAAACATAACGATAGGCCCACCCAGTGGGCTGAGCAGTAAAAGCGTTTGGTGTCCAATTGGTTTTTAAATAATGAAGGTTTTGAAGAAGACAATGTTACTGTAATGATGAAATGCCGGAACCATCAAAATGTCTTGAAAAGTAGGGAGACCCATGTCCTTAGTTATAGATAATGTGGAAAGCATTAAAACAATAATGTTTGCAGAATTGTTTTCAGTTTTTAAAACAACACTTGCAAAAATATGTTAAGCTGCAGAATCGTGTTAACTTTTTAAACTGCAATGCTTTCAGAATTGTTTTAAGTTCTTAAAACTAAAATGGTTGTACAGTCATGTTAAGGTTTAAAAAAAAGATGCATTCACCTTCAATAGAAGACGTCGAAATATCTGTTTAAAGCTTTTCTCAGCGTTCTTACCCTTTTAACAACATCAATTATGTTTGCACAATTATGTTTTAAAACGATTGTTTGCCGAAATCTGTAATGTTTTGAAACAACCAATTGTTTGCAGAATTGCGTCAAGTTTTGAAAGAAACGAACAATTGTTTGCAAAATTGTGAAACATTTTGAAACAAACAAGAAATTGTTCACAGAATTGCGAAACGTTTTAAAACAAACAAATGTTTTCCGAATGACATTAAGTTTTTAAATAGACCATTGTTCCCAGACTTGCGTTAAGTTTTAAAACAAACCATTGTTTTCAAAATTACATTAATTTTTTAAGACAAGAATGCAGGAAATGCCTGTTGACATCTTTGCTCAGTGCTTGCACACTTACGACAAGAGCAATGCCATGTTGAACACTTATGTTGACTCAATCAAACAGAACTGGCCATGGATTATGTGAGAAAAGCAATTTTATCTTTGATGCAGATTTGTTCTTGTAATACTATTATTGAACTATTCTTGTTGTGATCTGAACTGGCTTGATTGGGTTATGATGGAAGTTGTGGGGAGGATTGACGGATTTCAAATCCTTGTACAGGATTCTTGACATGGGCTGTGTGTGCAGTTTATTCAATGGCTGTCCACCCCTGTCCTATCAGAGTTTGAGCGTAGGTCCCAACTCTTATATTATGACCTAAAAGCGTCGGTAGTAGCATCAAGCTCAAACTCAAAAATAGGGTTTTTAATGAAAATTGTTCAAAAAGGTACATAAAGTCAAAATGGGAAATGTTTATGCTCTCCTGGTGGATTCTGGCTCTATGTTAATTTATTTTTTTTATTTAAAAAAAATGAAAACTGCCATCATAACCCCATCAAGTGAGCTGTGGTTATCTCACACACTTTATACTTACCATGTACGGTGTTACCTTTGCTAAACTGTCAATGTGATCAACTCAGCATTACCAAACGCTTACTGTATCCCCTTGTTTCTATTGCTACTATAATCTTCATCATGATGCTGTTCTCGTTGTTCTCGTTGTTGTTGTTGTTGTTGTTTGTACCACAGTTTTCAAGCTGGGCTTTGTCTATGTGTACATGTCCATTCCAAGGTCAATTTTCTTTACTTCAAAGTTCTATATCATGTGTGAAGCATTTCACACACACACACACACACACACACACACACACACACACACACACACACACACACACATGGCGTTATATGTTGTGTGTACATTTTTTTATGACACTTGCAGATTCATTTTCATACGTTTTATTGTTACGTGTACATTTGTGTGTAGTCCTGGACTTGTTCATGTGAGAAACATTTCAAGTCCATTCCAATGATATATTCCCGAAGTTCTACTTCGTGTGTGTTTTATGTGAGGAGGAAATTGTTATTATTTCGTTTTAGACATTTTGGCGTCACTGCTTTTTTGTTGTTGTTGTTTTTGTTTTGTTTTTTACATTTATATGCCATCAATCAATTCTTTTTCATGTTGATGTCACATGTAGGCCTACCTATCTTTATAAGAGTAGATGTCACTGTTATTTTTATTTAAAAAAAAAAGATTTTGACATCAAGGGGGTTTGTTTGTTTGTTGTTCTTTTGTGTAGGCCTACTATGATACGGAATGATATTTCCACATAAAGAATGTTTTTTGTTTGGTTTTTCTTTTTTCACTTGTTAACATGATGTGTGTACATTTATTGTTCAGTCCAGGACTTGTCCATGTAAGAAACATTACAAGTCCATTCCAAAGTCAATTTTTTTCTCTAAATGCAGCAAATCCTTTGCTCACATGTGCGTGATTTTGATACTGAATTATAAGCAGATACATTGACGATTTTTGTGAACAATTCAGTTTGACTTAGACTCACAACAACAAACTTTCTGTTGATATAGATGTCAATGTGGGCATTTCTGGTTTGTTTGTTTGTTTGTTTGTTTGTTTGTTTGCACCTGGGCTTGTGTCAATTGTAAGAAGTATTATCAAGTCTATTCCAGATATTGTTTGTTTGTTCATTTGTTTGTTTTAATGTTTTTGTTTGTTTGGTTTTTTAAAAATTTGTTTAAGAGCACTTTACATAATAATATTGATAATAATAATAACTGAGCGAGTGCTTTTGTTTGTAGGTGATTGTTCTTTCTCTGTGTCATGTTCTACAAATAAGCTTGATTATTATTACTATCATTATTGTTACAAATTTAAACAAAAAATTATTATTACAGTTTCGTCTCCATGTGTGTCAGCCAAGGGGCTTGTGTTTGTCAGAAGCTTAACAAGTCCATTCCATTTGCATAAATTTGCATACAGTGTTTATCTCAAAGTTATGCTTATGTATCTGCTGTACATATAGAAATACAAAATTACGTAAGTTTTCAGAAGTCTTCATTCATCATGCATTTCTGTTTTTTTTGGTCATATTTTGTCTTGTTTAATTCGTTGATGATTTCTTTTGGTGACTTGTATATTTTACGGTACTAGATGTATGATTTCTATGTTATTCACTTGTACGGATTTCTTTGTATTGTTTGATACATGAATGATCGAAAAATATCTACTCCAGTTGATGCTTTGGTTGTGCTGTCTTTGACAGAGATCTATGCTGGAGTTTGTAAAGAGATTTATTCTGTGAAAGCATGGAAAGAGGAGAATGTAGTTCACTATCAAAGTATCGGCGGCTATAGATCTGTTTTGTTGTCTTATTAAATTAGGTGTTGTCACGAGATCACGTGACCTAGAGAATAATGAACGTAAACAGCACAGTGTGAGCTGCAGGTTTAAAGAGGAATTTAAAAATGTTTTCAGCCGGGCAACGTCCACTACCATGGTGTTCAGTTGAGTTGACAGGGTTTCAACTTTATAACAAGATTTTGCCAAGGATTGAGCTGAAAAATCTGAAATTAATGAGGACTCACACTTCTTCCATGCAATGGTGTTGATTTCTCTTTTTTATTCCAAAAGTTAAAAGTTTGCCAATTATTGTGATACACAACTGTGAAGGTTTGTTTTTGCTTTATTTAATTTATTATCTTGTAGATGTCCTCTTGTTGACCAGCTTACCTATGTTAGTTTTTTCCTATATACTCCTTGTTTATTTATTCATTTGTGCATGTATGCATAATATTCCATACTGGTTCAAAGCAATTACAAAACAAAAAAAAGAAAGTTGACGTAATCTAAATAATTTTGTATTGTGATGTAATGAAGTTGTATTTGTGGGTTTGCTATATATTTATGTTTTTTATTCTTGTTTGTTTTTTTCTTTGTGTGGAGTTGGAGCGAAGGATGTCTTGATCATTGTGTTGATTCTTACTTAAATCTGCCAAGATCTCAAAACGTTCACTTCCGTCTTTTCTCTTTCTCTGAACTGAGCACTTTGCCAAAATGATCTGCTGCAAGACCCAAATAATAATAATTTAATACAATTCTATTCCATCAAGTTCAATACATCTGTGTGTGTTTAATACATGTTTATTTAATTACAATAAATGTTTATTTAATTACAATACATGTCTATTATTTAAGAATAAAGTTTATTAATGTATCTCTCTGTATGTGTGGTGAGAAATGTTACACAATTTTGTCATCACTCAGTCACTTAAAATGTTGCTAACTCAAATATCAATCCCCAAAATGTGTAAGTTAAAGTGACTTTAATATTCAAATGTATTTCTCGAACTAAAAAAACAAACAAATGTTTCCCCTTTACATTTCTCTAAACCCAAGACCCAAATTTAAATGTTCTTTCTTTACATCTAGAGAAAAAAAAAAGCCTTGAATAGATTTTATCAATTTTGTATACATTTTTAGTGAGTTAAATCCCTCTATAGTGGCTGTAAAGCGCTTTGAGCTTGCCGTAGAGCGGGGGAAAGCGCTATATAAATGCTATATATTATTATTATTATTATTATAGTTGCTTTGTTCCATCTGTTCCATGTTTCCACGAGTCAATGTCCAGATCCCGTTGTGTCTTGACACTCCAGTCTTCCACTGAGGATGTCCCCCCCCCCCTAGAGGATGGTGCCATGGACTCATCTGTGTGCACTCTAAGACTAGTTATTGTCATCATGCTCTTCAGCATTCACAGAGAGAAATGTAACATGCTGTAGTAACGCGCATTGGGCTCACAGAGAGAAATTTAACATGCTGTAGCAAAGCGCATTGGGCTCACAGAGAGAAATGTAACATGCTGCAAAGCGCATTGAGCCCACAGAGAGAAATGTAACATGCTGTAAAGAGCATTGAACTCACAGAGAGAAGTGTAACATGCTGCAAAGCGCATTGAGCTCACACAGAGAAATGTAACGTGCTGTAGTAAAGCGCATTGAGCTCACAGAGAGAAATGTAACATGCTGTAGTAAAGCGCATTGAGCTCACACAGAGAAATGTAACATGCTGCAAAGCGCATTGAGCTCACAGAGAGAAACGTAACGTGCTGTAGTAAAGCGCATTGAGCCCACAAAGAGAAATGTAACATGATGCAAAGCGCATTGAGCCCACAGAGAGAAATGTAACGTACTGCAAAGCGCATTGAGCTCGCATTTATACAACAAATAAACATTATTATTATGCTTTAAAAAAATGATATATTACAGAAACCGTAAAAAAAAAAAAAAAGATTTTGTGCCCTTTTTTCCACAAGGCATAAGTAAAAACTTGTACTTTGTTTGACCCCTGACCCCCCGACCCCCGACCCAAAATGGCCACCTTGCCTGGCCTCCCGAACCAATTCTGTATAAGAGAACTAAGCCACTAGATATTCCGTCACAGAGTTGTTAGGGTATTCCCGATCAACTGGGAATTCGGCCTCAAAGGGTTAATGAATCCCTGCGGTAGAAAAAGCATTCTTGTTAATGTTGTTTTAATGAATGACCTTTATGTCGCTTCTTTTTTTTGGGACATTTTTATGTGAGGCAATGTTGTAGTAGGCCACTTTCTCGTTTTTTTCCCTTCAATATGCTGTAAAACACAATATTTGAGCTTGCCGCGGAGCAAGAAAATGTGCTGGCCTATATTATTATAGATATACTATTATCATTATTTTTCTTTATTATCATACCTTGATAGACCCAATGCCCATTGTTTGTATTGTAATGTCTAGTGTAAATGAAATCTGACATTGAATTATTGTTACCATGTGTAGTGTGAATAATAACAAGAATGGGTTATCCCTAGCAAGACTTTCAATGTTTTTATTATTTGCAAATATAAATTATGACCATAATAATATATTATGAATGAATTTGAAATGTCGCTGATCCTTTGAAAGGGATCTTTGTCCAAATAAACTGTTTTACTATGAGCAGCCCATGTCTTGCTTTTGTTTTTTGTATGTATTCATTTGTTTTTGCATATTTTTGTAATTTGTTTAAAAGATAGAGAAGAGAGATTGATAGCGACAAGTAGGCAGAGAGAGTTTGAGATTTATAGTGACAAATAGTCAGAGAGAGTTTTTGAGATTTATAGTGACAGTGACAAGTAGTCGGGGAGAATTTGTAAGATTTATAGTGACAAGTAGTTAGAGAGAATTTTGAGATTCATAGTGACAGTGACAAGTAGTCAGGGAGAGTTTTTGAGATTTATAGTGACAAGTAGTTAGAGAGAATTTGTGAAAGTGACAGTGACAAGTAGTCAGGTATAGTTTTTGAGATTTATAGTGACAAGTTGTCAGAATTTTTTGGGGGGAGATTTATACTGACAAGTAAACTTAATACTGATTTATAGTGACAGTGACAAGTAGTCAGAGAGAGTTTTTGAGATTTATAGTGACAGTGACAAGTAGTCAGAGAGAGTTTTTGAGATGTATAGTGACAAGTAGAGAGAGAGAGAGAGAGAGAGAAAACGTTTTTTAGAGAGATCGTTTTTTTAGATTTATAGTGACAAGAAGTCAGAGAGAGTTTTTGAGATGTATAGTAACAAGTAGTCACATAGAATTATTGAGATTGAGAGAGGAGAGTTGACAAAGTACTCTTTCAATGAGTACACCTGGTAATGGATAAGAAAATACTCTCAAATCCAAATCGAGTCGTTTGACACGAGAGGCCAGCACACTGACCACCAGATCACATACAAACAGACCACATTGTTCACAAATAAAGCAGAGTTACAATTATTAATAGAAATTCAAACGAAAGTCAAAAAATAAGCAAGAGAATGGAAAAAAAAGAAAAGACTACAGTAACGAAATGGAGCAAAAGAGAAAGCAAGAAAGGAAGAAATTATAGTATAACGAAATCATCACACAGTCTTGCTTTAGCTTGTCACAAGAGTTTGATGCGTGAAGTCACACTACAACTTCACACTTCTTCCTCGTCTGTGCACCTCCCCAACCCTACCCCCAATAGGTGAGTCCGAAGGATCATTCAATCTACATTTACCATAATACAGTATGCTGTGTATTGTATATTAAGTTTGTTACCACGTGTTTATTCTAAGGTAGCGAAGGAACAACAAGTATTTAACAACACATTGTACGGTACCTTAAAATACATGTAGATTCAGTGTTTCTTAACAATCTCTTAAATCGAACTCAGATGGCGCAATGCTCTTCATAAATCGAATTCTTCCTTGATAAGTTGAACGTTTCCCTTGATCATAATACAATAAGTAACAGGCTTGGGCTGACGGACGCGAGAATCGTGCTGGCCAGACCCGTTCAACGATTGATCACGGTCATGTACATTTTGGCAGAGTAATTCACTAAAACTAAAATATGAAAACGGCTCTACATGACGTTCAAATTATCAAGCAGAAATTCTTGGAATCAAAGCAAGACTAAAACACATTCTAACAACATACCAGAAGGAACAGACTCCGTATATTTGATTTGGATAGCAACAGACGTAGTCGTCTTCACCGACTCTATGCATGCCCTTCAGGCCATAGAAAGTGAAGACTCCAACACAGAAGACATAATACAAACCACTCAAATAGCTGACACACTGATGACCACCTTCAAAATCAGGATAGTGCTGCAATGGATTCAAGGCCACTTAAACCTTCGAGGAAAGGACAGAGCTGACATCCTTGCTAAGAAAGGTGCAAACTCTCCTCAACCGTACAAGCCAGTCCCATATGCCACAACAAAGAACATAACAACAAACATCTTTAAAGAGGAATGGATGAATCGATGTGCAAATCGGTCGACAGCCAGAATAGTGTACAAGCAGATGAATATGTCCAAAAGCAAAGACTACATACAATCACTAGCAAGAAAATACCAATCTGCAATAGTCCGCTTGCGGACACAGCACCTGCCCATCAACTACCACCTAAATAGGATCAATCCCGAACTTGTGACCACCCGTACGAAACCGTAATAATAATTACTACATGGCATTGGGCCGAAGGGCTAGAGCTCAAAGGATGCTGGACTAGAAGAAGAGAAGGGGTGTATAACACAACTCAAATGAAACATTAGAAAATTGGTCTTCAAAGGTTTGGACTCAATGTATGAAAAGGGGAAATAATCATCTCTGTTCTTTTTCCATTGTTGCCTCCCGTCCAATGGACCCACGAACCTACAGAAACATGGTATGAGATCTGGTGGCGCAGTGGTCAGAGCGTTGGCCTCACAAGTCAAAGGTCCCGGGTTCGATCCCCGGCCGTGCCGATTCGATTTGGATTTGAGAGTATGTCCTTATCCACCACCAGGTGTACTCTTGGAAAAGGTACTTTGTTACAACCTTCTCACCTCACACAGGTGTACATTGGGTACCCGACTATAGACAGTGAAAGATCTTGTCAGAATGGTGGTATCGGCACCGGCAGCACTACGTGCCGACCAGGCAGCACTACCAGTATGCCTCCCAGGAGGTTGAGATGGCTTTGGAATGA